>CM046833.1:53667241-53699547 GCA_025618425.1 Heliocidaris tuberculata
CCCCTCTTGACGCCAAGGTCCAGACGCCACTGTTGCCATTCCTTTCCAGCTTTCATGCCTGTAAGTCACCACTCAATCACAAGTCTAATACAATACTATTCATTTCCATCAACTTATGATTGACCATTCCAGTCAAAGCTTATTGTCTTCACTCTCCCTTTCACATACGCAGGCATGACAGGGGTGTCGCTAGAGAATTATGAATGGGGCAATAGTAACTGTGCCAAGAAAAAAAATTCCCACAAATTTCCAACAATGAAAAAGTAAAACTGAAGTTTATATTTTTATATATTTTTGGACATGCCAAAATACTGACAGTTTGAAACGTTACAAATATTAAGGTGTATTGCCATCCCGCCACACCAGTTGTGCATCCAGGATTTTGTAAAAGATGGGGCACACATTGCAGAAAATTCTCTGACAAGTTGAAAAAGGTCATTTCAAAGGAGGCGGGGGGAGGGGGTACAATCTTGAAGTTGTATACTGAAGGTATGTCACTCTGTATCAAGGGGGGCATGGGCCGGAAGTGCCCCCTAAATCTGATACTGCCCCCTTCCACCCCCACCCCCTCGAGCGATACCACTGCTTTTTCTCTCATTTTTTATCTTTCTCATTCCATTCTAACTCTGGCTTACCTTTCACACAAACTTTTCATTTAACACTTCTAGTTATGGAACCCCTGCCCCCCCCCCCCCTTGAATACTCTATGTAAAAGTATATCACATGAACATTATCACTAAAATGACAATTCAAGTTAGAATTAAAAAGCTCTCAGAATATGTAAATGTTAAAGGTAACTAGATAGATGACTTTCCATCCCCTTAACATGATAAAAGAGATGAACTAAATCCTTTGGCTTTTTTTGTCTATTTAATAACAATAAATATCAATTCAAATAACAAGTTTATAATTTGAAAAAAAAAAAAATATTGAAATTGCACATCCTTGCAGAAGTCTAGTGGTAAGTCAAATTTTCATATCACTTACTAGTACAGTATATCACTGAATGAATATTTGGTTTTTCTCACAAGTTCTCAAGCAATTTGCATATCAACTGTTTCATTCTATTATACTGTTGAAATGGTCACTGACATAAATCAAATCTAGGTTTTGTTAAATTTCATTCAGCTGAAGGCACTTATTTTTTAGAATTTCAGCAAATGCAATATTCAAACAAAAATCCTCCAAATCAGAAACCCTTGTTAGGGATATCTGTATTGTTTTATTCTGAATGAAATCGCCAACTTCATTGCATGTATCCACTCGTGAGACTGCTGATCTAGCTTACAGGAATGAAGAGCTGTAGTGGTAATCCGTAAGTCTGTTGAATGAAAAGAGAAAATAGAACAAATTAAAAACTATTAAGGTCGTAAACAATAAGAAAGAACTGCAATGTGCCAGATATGTATATATGCATGACTCAAACAGAGTGAACATTGCTTGATAAAAAGCTATTTTACCCACATTCATTAAAATTAAGTTCTTTTGTAAGCATGAAAATGGAAATGATGAATCCTTATAAAAATTAAGTAAAATTCCTATATTTGACTAAAAATTCTTTTTCAGGTGAGAGGGAAAGGAAATTACAATAGTTTTAAATAACTTGCTTCCTCTTCAAGTTGTGTACTACTGATAAAGGCCTATTATATATTTTTTATATTGATATATTTTTTGAAAACTTTTTTTTTTTGTGGGGGGGGGGGTAATTGCCAAATTTAATTATGCACAGTAAAGGCCTACCTCTCCAAGCTTGAGCATGCAGGTCAGAATATCTGCTCTTTGTTCATTTCTCTTGATTGTGTATCTCAATATTCTTTCACCATCCATTGTAAAGAATCATGCTGTGTAAAAAGAGGATAAATAAATAAATTTATAAGTGCAAGTATAAATGAAAGTAATTTAGAGGTACACAATATATATTTCACAGAAATACTTGTACTCCACTAATTGTGAATTTTTTTTTTTTTTATCTTCTCAAACATCTAAATACATCTAATTTAGATCATAGATCAAAGCTCAAAAGAGACCGTTTTCACAGATTGTATTGTGAATAAATGTGAAGTGTAATCTTCTCTTTCTTTTCCATGCTTACACACAATGCTGGGCTTTGTTGGTAATGGTTTAAAATGTTTGCATTAAGGACAAGCTATTAAAAAATCAATGGCAACTAGTAAGGGCATCTGCAATATGCTTTTAACTAACACATTTAGGGACCCCTGGAAGCCCTAATTGCTTCTATAGTTCATTTCCTTGTTTCCTGTTAAATTACAATATTTATGATAATCATAAAATGATTCAAATTACACTTTACATGTATAAGCATATAGATACTCAGGAAATGTTCTGTAAACTTACCTGTAATTTAGGAAGGCTAGATTTCTGCTTCATCATGTATGGTCAGTTTGCATTTGCGCAATGTTTGAATAACATTTCTTGGGTTCCTTTCCATTTTGATCTGTTAAAAAAAAAATAATGAAAACAAGAGTTGTCATTTTTGGGGGGTCTTTCTTGTTACAGTCACAGCTACATTGATAATAATTGTTTTTATCAGGCAAATAAATTCCAATCCATTATTTTTCAAAGGTCAAAATTCAATAATCATCAGCTATCTTATGTTTATTAAGGTGCATTCAAGCTACATAAGTTTCTTGGAAAGAAAAAGAAACAGCCTCAGCAACAAAACTTTCTAGTGACGTGTGTCTGAAATTTTGAACAGGGATCCCTAAACTGGCTTTAACAACCAGACTGAATTTTTGCCCAAAATACATTTGCCTCCACCCCCCCCCCCCCCAAAAAAAATCATATTCTATCAGACTCCAGTTAATTTAAGTCAGTTTAATTGACCAAATGGCATGAATTGAACCAAATATAGTAGATCCAAGTCTTTTAAGAACGAAAAAAAGTCAGGCGTGAAAGTGAAGTTGAACAGAGTTCTTATTAAACATGGTTAGAGATCTAGATCTTCTTTGACTTTGTCCCCCAAGGCCAAGCACAGCTTTAGCCCTAGCCTAGGCCTAGCCAAGTCTACATCTACTCAAGATAGACTATCCTTCAGACTTCGGTTTATGGAATAAAGTTTCAACAAATATTCAGAGTTCAAAACAGTAAACCTCGTGTAACATTAATGATTTTATATCAGCACTAATTCATATCTTATCAAAATTATCGATATCGTAGAATCCCACCACACAGTCACAGATTCCAAATCTAACGTTAACCGTAGTCTCGTAGTTAGACTAACGAATACGCTTGTGTGCACCATACAGATGAACAACATGAGGAAATTAAGCTTATGGTTATGCAATACAGTCTATCACCATTTAGAGTTTAATAACGTTAGATCTGTTTAGATCTTCTTAGATCCAACTTGTTTGCATGTATTGAATTTTTGACGCTGTCGAAATAGCCACCGCGCCAGTGGCTGAAACTGACCCGTGACTGCCCGGGTAGCTGTCATGAGCCTCAGCGTGTGAGGACAGCGATCTCCGTGTCAAACTACATCTCGACGATAAATTTAGAACTGTAATTTCGAGAGAAAATTGTTTCAATCCTTTTTCAACACAACTCTTGTGAATCCTTTTGAAATATAGATAAATTATCCTAGATCACCTAGAATTGTACAAGTTATTTTTATTAATAAACTAAATGTACGAAATTTAATGATAATTTGACCTCTACTCACCTTGTCCTTTTGAACTAACATCTCTCATTTCGTGCGGATGACGTCTGGCATATAATCTGCATAATTAATAGGTCTTGAATTGACGAAGTTGAGGTCAAGTAAATTTTGATCGATACTATCGAATTATGTACATATTCATGACCTAGCATCCAATCAAAGTTTCACAATAAACTGACACGCACAAGAAATATGAATAATGCAACGTATCGGGTGCTTATCGGGCTCTTCAAATGATCCGAAAGAGGCGGGGCCTAATTCCATTCGCGTAATGATTTCCGCGCGTGCTGCTTTCCGTCTAGTAAATCTATAATACGTCTATGGTTAAAACATAGGGTTAAAGTAACACTGCTGTTAGCCTTTTGACAAGGCCTCGTGGCTTAGGTTTATGTCCGACAATTTAGCGCGGCTGAAATGAGACTATTCACTAAAACCCGAGTGAACGCACGAGCGAGCGGCGAAGCCGCGAGGCCTTTTCGATATTGGTTCGGATTTCTTATTATAGCCATTGTTTTGGGGGCAAATTCCCTACCAAAATGGTAGCAGCCAATCAGCAATCGAATTGTTCCTATGACGTCAGCATATATTCAGCATGCAAATTTGGACGCACACAAAATTACACACACGTACGTACACGGACGCAAATGAGTTCAGTCCATAGGTTCAGTCATAGATAGACTGATAGATAGATAAATTTTATTTCCACACGGTAAAAAACCCAAACAGATACAAAGTCTGATTTGCATTGGGGCCGTGCCATACACAAATATACAAACTAAAAGGCACCCAATTAAAATACATAAATCACATCGGAAACATATTTATACAAGATAAAAAAAGAGTAAAAACTGGGTCAAATGAATACACAATAATTAAAATTAATACAAGCATACGCATAGTTAAAGAAATTCTAATCATAATTACTTAATACGTGTAATAACATATATATAAATACAGATAATGCAAATACTGGTAATACATATAAAGGCCAGATTATATAATACTCAGATACACAATTGAACACGTCCCTTCATACATTCAATCAGTTGACCAAACTCAAACAAACACACACATATACACACGCACACACGCACACACACACACACACGCACACACACACTCGAACACCCAATCAAGTAAACTTTCACATTCATCAACCTATTCCACATCAACACATAAAAATCTCTACATACCACACACAAGCACATCAGGCAGTAAAGTCAAGTAAAGTTACAATGCAGAAAACAGAAGAAATAAATGAGAAATTGCAAAATTTAGACGAATTCCCCCCCCCCCCCCTCCATTCATTTCCTGTTATTTACTAATGCCCTTTTGAAGCTGCCAACAGTATTACATTGTTGTTGTTGAATTAGGAGTGAGTTCCAGCAAGAAGCCCCCCTGAACATAAAAGATTTCTTAGCAGATTCGGTTTTTGCTTGTGGAATATTTAAAGTTAAGGGACCTGATTGTGTATTATATGCATTGTTGTAGAATGAAAATCGGTCAATTAGGTATAATGGTGCTTGTCCGGTCATTATCTTGAACATCATGATAGCTACATTTTCTGTTCTGTTTTCTTTCAATGTCACCCACTTTAATTTACTTAAATTTTCTTTGGCAGAGGAATACCATGGGGAACTATTTATTATTCTGGCAGCCCTATTTTGTAGTTTTTGAAGAACATTTTGATTACTTATCCCGCAGTTACCCCACACAATATCACAGTAGTTAAAATGTGACATAATCAAAGAATTAAAAACAATAATCAAATCCTGTTCATCAACAAAATTCCTAATACATTTTAACATAAATAAACCACCATTCACCTTTTTCTGTAGATAATTAATATGGTTTTGCCATGTTAAATTGGAATCAAGAATAACGCCCAAATATTTACACTCATCAGCTTTTCGTAATGGAGTATTATCAATTTGAATCTGAAACATATTATTTTCAATTTTGCTAAGCCTTTGTTTGGTACCGAGTACAATGTACTCCGTTTTATCAATATTCAGATGTAATTTATTTCTAATTAGCCATTTTCTTATATTTTCCAGGTCTTCTTTAATTTTATAACATATTTCAGTTGGACTTTTGCCTGAGCAATATATCATCGTATCGTCAGCATACATGCTAATTTTACAATATTTCAGAACAGATGGTAGACCGTTTACGAATATAATAAAAAGTAAGGGGCCCAGTATTGACCCTTCGGGGATGCCACTTAGGATAGGACGAACTTTTGATAAATGACCACTAACACGCGTGGTCTGCCCTCTAACTTGCAAATAATTCCTAAACCAATGTATTGACACTTCATCAAGACCATAATGACATAATTTTTCTACTAACAATTCATGATCTAGCGTATCAAACGCTTTACGGAGATCAAGCATTACGGCAATCACAATATTTCCTTTGTCAAATTCAATGAGCCAATCATCAGTGATCGACAACAATGCTGTCATGGTTGAATGGAGGGGCCTAAAGCCTGATTGGTAAGTATTTAACAGAAGATTTGAATTAAAGTATGTGTAAAGCTGATTAAAAACTAGTCTTTCTAGGATCTTGGATAGAATGGGCAGTACTGAAATTGGTCTAAAATTATTTAGTTCGTTTGAGCCTCCTTTATGTAGTGCAGTTACAATAGCATTTTTCCACATTTCTGGAACATCACCTAATATAAAAGACATATTTATTATATGTGTAACGGGCTGAACGATACTTTCGGCAGCTAATTTTATCAATTTAGCGGGCAACATATCGCAGCCCATAGCTTTGTCATTTGGCATATTCATAATATATCTATAGATTTCACTTTTATCAACCAATGTGAAATGAAATTGAGTATTTTGAGGTAAATCATTGAAAGAATGCGTAAAATGAGAGTTGTCCGTTGGCTCTATAATCGAATTTGCCAATGATGGTCCTATATTAACAAAATATTCATTTAATTTTTCGGCAATCAGAGTAGGATCATGAATATCAATACCATCACATTTTAAATGCGATATTTCATTTGATTTTTTATTTCGATTCAATAGCATATTTAGATTTTTCCATGTTTCTTTTACGTTACCTTTTGAAGTTTCGATTTTCGTTTGAAAATAGACCTTTTTCTTGTATTTCAGTTTTGCAGTTACATAATTTCTTATTTTCTTATATGCTTTCCAATCCTCTTCCTTATTATCTTTCACTGCTTTGCTTTTCATACTGTCTCTTTTACGAATCAATCTCAAGATGTCTGCATCAATCCATGGAAGATTGTCCCTTTTTTATCTTCTTTCTCCTTAGAGGAGCAAATTTATCACATGATAACAAAAAAGAATTTAGAAAAGCATTTGCAGACTCATCAACACTAGAAGAACTGTATACACGGTTGTAATTGATATTGGCTACTTCTTCACGAAAAGCAAGGTCACTAAAACTTTTATAGTTTCTGTACACTTTATACGTATGATGACATTTATTAGAACGCCTTTTACCAAAAAAGAAGAAAACAAGCGAATGGTCACTAATCCCTGTGTGGATAACGCCACTCTCTGCTGTTTTAGAAATATTGGAAGTAAAAATAACGTCAATGAGTGTTTTTGACTTGTCATCAATTCTTGTGGGTGTATCGATTACTTGACTTAAAGAATAACAATTTGAAAGCTCAATTAGTCTTTTCGAGTAGCAGCTGAGGGGAGAGGCCAATAAATCACAATTTAGGTCCCCTATGAGAATGATATCCTTAGATTCATTGTCCAACTTGGACAGAACGTTTTCCATATTATCAAACAAAATTAATGCATACTAGAGCCAGGTGGTCGGTACCAAGCCAGTATAATTACTGCAGCAGACTTAGGTTGCCTCACTTCAACAGCTATCATTTCAGTGTCTTCTGACATTAAATCAGGTCTTAATACATGTTTGAGGCGTTTTTCATTTATATATACAAGTACGCCACCACCCTGTCTATTTCTATCTTTCCTATATACCACATAATCATTAATACTTATTTGTTTGTCATCAATCGTATCACATAAACGAGTCTCATTTAGTCCCAAAACATCGAAATTATATTCATTTATTAGGACTTTCACTTGATCTAGGTTTGGATATAGAGTTCTGACATTGAGGTGTGCAATGCTTATTCCAGATTTAGTGGAAGATCTGGAAAATTTAGAAGTAATGTCAGAAAAACTGATCTTTTCCTCAGAAATTGTTGTAACTATTGATTTTAAGTCATCTTGTTTAGATGAATTTGTAGACAAGATAGAGTTTGCTAAAGAGGGACTACCAGTGCAATATTCCGCCAGAGGGTTATTATGTTCAGTTACCACAGCATCACTCTTAAGGGGGGAATTATCGATATTTGGGTGACTTATGTTACTATCTGAAATTATATGAACATTTTCACCAGTACAGTCCATTTCAGATGCATTGGAGTCAGTGTTGATTATTTCAAAACTTGCAGAGTCAAAACTTGCAGAGTCATAAACATAATTACTGGAACCAAGAGAGACACGATCAGAGGCCGAAGGATCGGCACACTCTTCTTGGCCACAGCATTAATACATGTAATTGTCTGAAAAAGTACAGTATTTTGCTTTGTGGCCGAGTCCTCCACAATTATGACATCGTATAACATCGTCGTACCGTCATCATGACGGCTTGCCCCAGTGCTAGTGATTCTCGGGACGACTTCATAGAAGATATCCTACTAAATAGTACCGTTTTTGAAGCTTAGAAGCTGACTATCACAGGATTCAAGGATTTGCAATTGAAGGCACTATTTTCAGTGCTTCAAGGACAAGATACATTCGATGTTGATTCTTTAATAAAACACACAAATTTAAAAAAAAAAAAAAAAAAAAAAAAAAGATACATTCGTCAGCCTTCCGACTGGCTACGGTAAAAGTGCCATCTTTCAGGCTATACCTTTGTGCAAAGACCATCTCCGAACCACAGGCGCAGAGTGGGCAAGCTGCACTGCAGAGCTGCGAACCACCGACTTCTCATCGCCTCCCCCCGCGGCGGCCGAGGGGAACGTGGGCCCATCCTCTGGTACCGCGGAAAGCCGCAGCATATATTTTGGTCATCATATCCCCGCTTGTGTCTCTCATGAAGAACCAAGTTGAGACTTTGACATGGGTGTTTAATAAATTATCCCTCTATATTTTTTTGTAATTCCTAAGCTGATAAGTCAAGTTATTAAGCGTACTTTACATTCAAAAACGTTTTTCTTCATTTTACGTCCATTATTTAATTATTAACTCCGTTACTAAAACAAACAAAAACAATTCTTTCACTAGTACTCACCTGTGTCAAGAATGAACGAATCGCCAACGAAGCCGTAGGTTTTGATTGGTCTATTGAGCCCCAGCTGGTATATTTACATACAGTATGCATGATTCATGAGCTAGCAAGGAAGCCGAGAGGGGGAAAAAAAAACAATATCGAAAAGGCCTCGCGGCTTCGCCGCTCGCTCGCGCGTTCCTCGGAATCTGGCCAAGTCACCGTATCAACAGCTAGTCTCGTCTAAGTCGTGCGCGGCGTGGAATATAATCTAAGACGCGAGGCCTTGTCAAAAGGCTACACTGCTGTCCGCTTATCACGCGTATCAAAGTGCAAGGCACGCAAGAGGTAAGAGCGTGAGATAAAACATGAGATAAAATCCGAGATAAAATGTGATCTCAGAATACAAAAAAGATAAAATAAAATATTTTAGAGATAAAATGGTGCTCAGAATACCACCCCTCGCGGAAGTTATTTTATGCGTTTCTGCTCGACATCTAGTAGCTAAGGTGCTAGTATGCATGCACAAACTCTTGTCAGGCTTAAAGTGAAGAGAGGATCTGGGCCCCGTTGCATAAAACTTACCATTAACGGTAACTTTGCCATCAATGGTAACTCCCATGGAAACCTTGATTTTGATTGGCTGTTGAGTGATGTTTCCATGGTAGTTACCATTGATAGCAGAGTTACCATTAATGGTAAGTTTTATGCAACGGGCCCCTGAACTGTAAAAACTAAGACTGTGTAGACTGCACTCCATAGCTCCTGTATTGTAGCTGCTCGTGCCCTTTAAAAAAATATATTATTTGATATAATTGGTGACTGAAAAGTTTCGTTAGGTTTGTTTAGGCTTCAGTATGGACTTTTGTTTAAGTGTCAAAATAGAGTCTGTGCAGACTGCTAGGCAGCTTGGGAATCCCCACTCGATCATTAGCATCATTTTTCTACGTCTACGTTTACTTTAATTTCCAAATCAAAATTTCTCGTTGCACCATTGCAACTGTGAGCTGATCATTATTCGATCTTGGTACAGGTCCATGCTATATGTGTGGATGTGCATAATAACCAGTGGTACTGGCAACAAACGAAAACACCAAAGAAGAGCAGTTTGCTGAAATTTTGACTATTTTGTGTATCATCAGTCTCCGCATCAAGATGGATGTTGATCAGTTGCAAAACAGCCATCGGAGCCCTACTCATGCCCCTTTGTATAGGGCCTGGCGTGGTTATGTGGCTGCCATCATTATATTACTCTCTAGTATCATAACATTTTTTATTGCTGTTGGCACAAATGACGTTGGTTATGCTGTATGCATAGTCCCTGCGATGGTAAGTAAGGAATTCACGACATTAAAGGGATTCGGTAACTTTGTGGAGGCTTGATTTAATAAATTGCTGAATTTTGATATCTGTCTTGTATAATGATGTTCAGAAGGATAAATAAATAGCCAGGCACAGAAAGGTTTTCAAATATATAATGCTGTTATTAAGATAACTATGACTGAATACTCCCATTTGCGAAATGGCCATACGCTTTAGTCTAACACTGAGTCTACTGGGGGAAATTGAGTCTGGCATTTCCGGTCACTTGCATAAGATTTCTTTTGTGAAGCACATGATGATTTTGAAGTGCTTTTTTTTCTCTGGGCTTCATTTTTACACCATATTACATACACTGACAGCATGTAAGCCTTGTAAGGCCAGGCAGCTGAGATTTTATCAAGCCTCTACAAAGTTACCAAATCACTTTAATATACATGTATTAAGCTAGTCCTAATAAATATTGACATAGTATATGCCGGTACATGCATTTGTGCCTCATAATATTTATCAGCCAAGTGCTGAGTTTTGATTAAAACATGTCAACTAGAAAAGATAATGATATAACAGGATAATACCAATCATGCCAATAGGCTTGTAATTTTTATATATTTATTATGTAATATTTTGTATTATGTACTAAGGGCACCCTCGCCCCAAGCTTATGCTTTTAGGTGTGTGTCTTCCAACTATGTATGTACCACATGAATTTATATTTTGTCATATCTTTGTTAAAAATGCATGTACATTATTTTGTTCATTTATTACTTTGTACACTTATATTGAAAAGTTGGAAATAAATGTCTTGAAATTGAAATTAAAAAATTATAACATTACTATAATATTAATAAATGAATAGCGATAATAATGATACGCCTATTAATGAACACGAAAGAATGGAGCCGTTTTATTTTCATCTCTCAACAGAACAAAGGGAAATACAATTTGAGTCCAGGTTACATGATTTTTTAAAGAACAATGAATAAACAGGACTGCATAAAGTAGACATATTACATGATATCAAGACGTAGAACATACATTAAATTTTTGACTTTATATTTTAATTTTTGAAAAAAAAAAGAATAAAGCAAAACAGTATACAGTAAAGTAGTCCACTGCCTGGACTGTTCGCGCACGAACGCGATCCGTTGAGAAAATATTACACCCCCAACGCTAAAACTGATATAGCCCTTCCAAATCGACCCTCGTTTTTTTTCGACGGGTGAAATTGTGGGGATCGCGCGATTAGTGGAGAGTCGCGCTCTGTGTGGGATATGCGTGTAGAGAAAGAGCAGTGTTAGGGAATAAACCAAATATAAAAAACGGATAGAATCTAGACTAACAGTAAAGCCGCCTAATAATCTGTTTGAATATTGACTTGGTTAAAGGTTTAAAGCCATCCGGTAATATTGCAACCTGAATATAAAAAATACCGTCCCATATTTAGAACTGTGCATATATCTTTTCTATAATGCTGTGAATATTTGATTTGATTCGATTTATTTTCTTCTGCATTCATATAAGTACAAAATTTTTCGGTAACATATACAAAATAAAATACAAAAGTACTTTTTGACAATGAATCATAAATAACAAGTATATGTAACAATCATTTTTCAAAAACAAACACGAAATGATGAATTGTCAAATTATTTTAATTCATCAAATATAAAGTCATTTGCAAGGACTACCATTATAAGCAATTTTCTTGAGAATATGGCAGCCCCAGACGAATATTATGAAATAGCTAAAACATGTTTAAATAAGCAGAATGGATAAATAATTGAAATCCTAAATTAAAAGCATATTGATGATGATGTTGATGAAATGATGATGGTGATGATGATGATGATGATGATAACGGTGATGATGATGATGATGATGAAGAGTTGACACAGAAATTTTACCTTGTATATTCAGATAGTAACATCGTTATAACTTTGGCTTTAAATGAGTTAAGGGAACAACAAGATTTAATGAATTCTGGGAGAGAATTCCATAGGTCTGGACCATGGTGTCTTATTGATCTATGGGCAATCAGTAACTTTGGGTTGACTAGATGAAAATTGGAGGAATTGCGAGTAGGGTAGGAGTGAATAGTGTTATTTAAATTATAAAAGTTTTGAAATGAAAGAGGGAGCAAGTCATTTAGATACTTAAATATAAACAGTAAACTTTGTAGTGAATTGATGTCGAATACTGTTAGAGTTTTCAGTTGGTAAAATATTGGTCTGGTGTGAGATAAATATGGTGAACCGGTACATATGCGAAGGGCTTTCTTTTGCAATAAGTTGATTTTTGTTTTGTTGGTGGTGGCCCATACTAAATTGCAATATGTTATATATGGTAATATCAGTGAATTATAAAGCATAATGAGCGTTTTACTTTATAAAGTATACCAACATTCCTAGAAATAGAAGTAGTTATATGACGTATATGTTCATTCCAATTTAAATTTTCATCGATAATGACACCCAAAAATTTTGTTTGTCTCTTTCTTTCTAGAGGTACATTATCTATAAGTATGTTGTAAGGAAAATCAATGACATGAGAATTTACGTGCTTGAAATACATGAAATTGGTTTTATCTAAATTAAGGGACAATTTATTGCACTTAAACCACAAAGATAACTTTGGTAACTCATTATTAAGTGCATTTACTAGGGTATTTAAGTTATGATGTGAACAGAAAATGTTTGTGCCATCTTTAAATAATATGAAAGATAATAGAGGAGTTGTATTGGTTAAGTCATTAATATATAATAGAAAGAGTAAAGGGCCTAGTATTGACCCTTGTGGAACACCGCATTGGATTGGTAGGAAATTTGAAGAAACATTATACACTGCATATTGTTTTCTATTAGATAAATAACTCTCAAACCAGGAGAGGGCAACTCCACGAATTCCATAAGAGTGAAGTTTTTAAAGTAAAATATGGTGGTCAATATAAAGGCTTTGATGGTCTTTTCACTCAATCGTTCATTTCTTCAATGAATAGTTCAAGTAACTGAATTATTTGTTCCACCCACAGTATCCTCCTACATGTCCTAACTCAACATATTTTATATCCTGTTTTCAATTTATTCAGGTATTCATCGTGCCTGCCAGCTTGACCGGTTGGAAAGCTCGCAATAGAGGAGCCCGCTGGGTTAGTAGTTTCCCATTTTAATGTTTGTTTTTTTTCTATATAGATACGCCAGGGATCAGTGGCGCCCTGGGCAAACTATTAAATCTGCGCCCCCCCCCCCCCATTCCCAAACTCAGATTAATGAGCCTTTTTAATTTAAAAATGATGGCACTACGTGGAAATTAGTTTTGATGCACGTAACCCGGGGTTGTGAGCCCAAATTTCATGAGCTATTGTATAAGCGAGGGAGCAACGCGGCCGAGCGGCAGTTTTTTTTCCCTTTCACCCCTCAAATTGAAATTTCTTATGTATTTTACACTTACAAAAAAAGAAAAAAGTCAAAGGGAATACAGCGACCTAGCAATAGATTTTCTTTGAAATTTTGAACATTCCTATTTTGTGGGCGTAAAATGAATGAAAACCTTGAAGAAATATATTTGAGGAATTAGGTAAGGCAACTGCAGGGCAAATTTATAATTTCTTTCGAATGTTCTACACTTTGAAAGTGCTTTTTATGCACTTATATCCCATCAGGGGGCGCAAAATTTAACAAGCTCCTGCCTTATGCGAGGGGGGCGGGGGGGGGGCAAAACAACTAGAGTCTAATAATGGTTAACACTTTAAAAACTCCATTCGGGGCGCAAGATATATAGATTTTGAACATAATTATGCGAGGGAGCAAAGCGACCGAGCTATAGAAAATGCATTTCAAACGCTAAAAAACACAGTCAATTTCTTATGCATTTTATCTTGTATATCTCCCCCTTTCTTTCTCTCTTTTGCGTTTTTGCGCCCCCTTCAAATGCCCCCTCTGCCCCCCGTAGATACGCCACTGCCAGGGATATAGGTAGATATGTGACGTGAAAACAGACCGGGTATGAGAAACAAGCTATGGGCAATTCCACGGAAAATGTTCACGTGCCAAAAGATCATAAAATTAGCGATAACTCTATTCGGCTACCATTACGAATTGGGGGGGGGGGGGGGGCACTCGTTTTTCGGAAGGTTCGTATTTAAGAAGATTCATAATTCCGAATCACACATTTCCCATGCCTTGGGATTCATAATTCCGAAAATCAAAAAGGGTTCATTGTTCCAAACATTTGTTGCATTATTCCGAAGGTTCGTTTATCCGAAGGTTCATAATTCCGAAATGAAATAGGGTTCATATTCCCTATTAAAGGTTCGTAATTCCGAAAATGAAAAAGGGTTCACAATTCCGAATATAAAATAGGGCTCATAATTACGAAAATTTCTGTTGAAAAAAGAAGAGTTCGAAGCGCGAAAGCTCTGACGTTTTATAGCAAATTTGAGAGAAAGATAACGGCTCGTAGCACCTTTTTTTAGGCGGAAAGTTATTTCGACGTCCGGACTGCTTTTCAGTTATTTGGACGTAATACTGCACTGTAACAAGGATGGGTGCAGGGAGGGGGGAGTTTCCCCCTTCCCGCGCGAAGCGCGAAAGCTCTGACGTTTTAGCGAATTTGAGAGAAAGATAACGGCTTGTAGCAAATTTTTAGGCGGAAAGTTATAGTTCGACGCCCCGACTGCTTTTCAATTACTTTGACGCAATATTGCACTGAATGTAACAGGGGTGGGTGCAGGGAGGGGGAGTTTCCCCCCTCCCACGCGAAGCGCGAAAGCTCTTACGTTTTACAGAAAATTTGAGAGAAAGATAACGGCTCGTAACACTTTTTTTTATTTTAAGGCGAAAGTTAGTTCGACGCCCTGGCTGCTTTTCAGTTATTTGGACGCAATACTGCACTGTATGTAACAGGGGTGGGTGCAGTGAGGGGGAGTTTCCCCCTTCCCGCTCGAAGCGCGAAAGCTCTGACGTTTTAGCACCTTTTTTTTTTAGGCGGAATGTTAGTTCGACGCCCTGGCTGCTTTTCAGTTATTTGGACGCAATACTGCACTGTATGTAACAGGGGTGGGTGCAGTGAGGGGGGAGTTTCCCCCTTCCCGCTCGAAGCGCGAAAGCTCTGACGTTTTAGCACCTTTTTTTTTTAGGCGGAATGTTAGTTTGACGCCCTGGCTGCTTTTCAGTTATTTTGGACGCAATACTGCACTTTATGTAACAGGGGTGGGTGCAGGGAGGAGGACTTTCCCCCTTCCCTTGCAAAGCGCGAAAGCTCTAACGTTTTAGCACCTTTTTTTTAAAGGCGGAATGTAAGTTTGACGCCCTGACTGCTTTTCATTTTTTGTCCCCGCCGAACGAAGTTCGCGAGGGGACTATGAAACGGGCTCCGTTCGTGTGTGCGTGTGTGTGTGTGTGTGTGTGTGTCCGTCCGTCCGTCCGTCTGTCCGTGTGTGCTCAAATGTTAGAAAATGCTACTTCTCCGTCATTTCTTGGCCGATTTTGATTCCGATTGTTTTATCTGATAGGGCTGGGTGGGGGCTTCCAAACTTCTACACAGAATTTTGAAATTCATTAATTATGCAAATTTATGCAAATTTATTCAAAAGTGACGAAAAATGCTACTTCTCCTCTATTTCACATCGGATTTTGATTCCGATTATTTTATCTGATAGGGCTGGGTGGGGGCTTCCAAACTTCTACACAGAATTTTGAAATTCATTAATTATGCAAATTTATGCAAATTTATTCAAAATTGACAAAAAACGCTACTTCTCCTCTATTTCACATTGGATTTTGATTCCGATTGTTTTATCTGATAGGGCTGGGTGGGGGCTTCCAAACTTCTACACAGAATTTTGAAATTCATTAATTATGCAAATTTATGCAAATTTATTCAAAATTGACCAAAAATGCTACTTCTCCTCTATTTCACATCGGATTTTGATTCCGATTGTTTTATCTGATAGGGCTCGGTGGGGGCTTCCAAACTTCTACACAGAATTTTGAAATTCATTAATTATGCAAATTTATGCAAATTTATTCAAAATTGACGAAAAATGCTACTTCTCCTCTATTTCACATCGGATTTTGATTCCGATTGTTTTATCTGATAGGGCTGGGTGGGGGCTTCCAAACTTCTACACAGAATTTTGAAATTCATTAATTATGCAAATTTATTCAAAATTGACGAAAAATGCTACTTCTCCTCTATTTCACATCGGATTTTGATTCCGATTGTTTTATCTGATAGGGCTCGGTGGGGGCTTCCAAACTTCTACACAGAATTTTGAAATTCATTAATTATGCAAATTTATGCAAATTTATTCAAAATTGACCAAAAATGCTACTTCTCCTCTATTTCACATCGGATTTTGATTCCGATTGTTTTATCTGATAGGGCTGGGTGGGGGCTTCCAAACTTCTACACAGAATTTTGAAATTCATTATTCATGCAAATTTATGCAAATTTATTCAATATGGCTGAAGGTTCATAATGTTTTCATGTTTTATATTTCAGTTGTATACATGCAATGTTGGTATTCTCTTCTTTTGCATTATATTATTTTATTCACTAAAGTTTTTCACTGAAGTTTTAAGGTTCAGGCTAGTTAATTTCCACAGATCTGCATTTCCGGCGGGGACATTTATTACGCATTGCGTAATTTACTCATTCACTTGTTTGGATGTAATACTGCACTGTATAACAGGAGTGGCTGCAGGGAGGGGTAGTTTCCCCCTTCCCGCGTGAAGCGCGAAAGCTCTGACGTTTTAGCACCTTTTTTTAGGCGGAATGTTAGTTCGACGCCCTGGCTGCTTTTCAGTTATTTTGGAAGCAATACTGCACTGTATGTAACAGGGGTGGGTGCATGGAGGGGGAGTTTCCCCCTTCCCGCGCGAAGTGCGAAAGCTCTGACGTTTTAGCAAATTTGAGAGAAAGATAACGGCTGGTAACAAACAATTTTTTTTTTAGGCCTAAAGTTATAGTTCGACGCCCGGACTGCTTTTCAGTTATCTGGACGCAACATTGCACTGTATGTAACAGGGGTGGGTGCAGGGAGAGGAGAGTTATTTCTCCCTTCCCGCGCGAAGCGCGAACACTTCGACGTTTTAGCAAATTTTGAGAGAAAGATAACGGCTTGTAGAGCCTTTTTAGACCTTTTTCTCTCACTTCCCCCACTTTTTCGCTCTCGCTCTAGCCTTTTTTTTTTAAAGTGGCTGAATAGGGGGGCCATGGCCCCCTGTGCCCCCTCTCTATTCTAAACAAGCATACATGGTTCAAAGTGTAAAAGAGTTTGCATTTCTGAGCTTCAGTCAAAACATCACGTATGACTATAATGGTACCAGTATGCGAATGGTATCACAATGTGTCTTGTGGTTTTCTTTTGATATGTAGTATGAAAACAATGAGTAAATTCCATTTTTCTAGCATTCTGCTCTGTCACATTTATCACTTAAATAATTATTTTACATACATGTATATCAGAAGTTTCAATCTCTTCTGCTTTTTAAAATATAACAAAATCAAATCTCAGAGAATTTAACCAGACATAAAATAGGTTATCAATACATGTATCCCCACTGATGCTTCTTTGCAATTTTAAGCGAAACATCTTTTCCTGCAGTGAAAACAATAAACAACATTCAGCAAATATTATAGACTTGGTTGAAAGATAAGACAATAATAATCTTTACAAAATATATATGATCTGTAAGAGTTTCCACAGTTAATGTAAACTTGTACAATCTGATAACAAAGATATTTATGCAGTTGGGTAGATAAATTGTCTTATCTGTTTATAACATATTTTTCACAGACCAAAAATATGAGAGAATACCTATCTTTTCTGATTACTAAAAAAGACACAAATTCATTTTGTTAAACAATTCCAGTAGTCGATAATAACATGCAACATAGTTTGCATAAGACATATAAATTGAATTTATATATGTATTTCCTGTTTTGAATTTGACAAAATTACACAAACAAAAGAAGAAATCATTTGTTTCTCTCTTTCTATCCCTCCATAGTTATGCCAAACATGCCAAAGGAATTTAACACCAGAATACTGTCATACATGTTCCTTTTTCAAAAACAAAAGACAGCTATCATTTCATGTATAGAAATACATTGCATAAAACATATCTGAAAGGCAAACATATGAAAAACATAGAACTTTATACCAGTATACTGAGTCCAATCAGTCTCTGTTTGCAAAGGTTTGTGATTATCAAAGAATAACTCCAAGTTCAAAGTTCTGGTTTTCTTCTTCACATGTAATTCGAGTTTATTCACGAGAAAAGTTTAACTGTCCAAGCTAGACATGTCGTATAATTCACACTAAGATAGTTCACTCTCCCATAAGATTATTGAGATGTTCAGTTCAATTCTGTCCAAATATTTACACGCGAGATAAAGAGTCTGCAATAACATTGTCTTTTCTTGGCACATGTGGAATGTCCAAGTTGTACTCTCGTGGCAGCAAACTCCACCGTGTCAGTGTGTGTGTGTCTTTTTTTTTTTTCTTCATTTTGTTGAGAAATGTCAGGAGGTTGTGATCAGTTAGTACCATGACTGGATGTTGAGATCCATTGACGTACACGTCGAAATATTCAATACTATAGTTTCCTTCTCAACAGTAGAATAGTTCTTCTGACTTGCACAGAATTTCTTTGAGAAGAATGATATGGGACGGTCTACTCCATCTGCATCTTTTGAGTCAACATGGCACCAGCTCCCACATCCCTCGCATCTACCATCAGGCCGAACGGTTGGTTGAAATCCGGAGCCATCAGTACAGGGTTGACTAACATCATGGAGTCCGGTGCTCCTAGCAACTGACGGCCAACATTTTTAGGTCCCCTTTCTTTTTCCTTTTAGGAATTGGGAACCCCTTTTCATGTTCGGAATTGTGAACCCGGTTTTATTTTCGGAATTATGAACCCGTTTTCATTTTCTGAATTACGAACCTTCGGAGTAACAAGTCTTCGAAATTATGAACTTTCGGTTTAACGAACCTATCGGAATTACACCTACGGAAAAACGAACCTTCGGAAGAACGACATGTAGCCGACAAATTTAGTATCAAATAAAAAGAGCTAACTAAATTCTTTAATTTGACTGGTATATCAACAGGATGAAAATACATTTTGGCATGATTTTATTTATAAAAATAACTCATTGTGGAGTAAAAAGTGGCAAAAAAATTGGCCAAAACATATTGTCTCTGGGCTTCATTATTTCATGCCACAAGTTCTTCAGATTTTAATCTTTGGAGCAAACTGTGATGAATGGGACAAATATTAACAATATAGATACTCTATAAAGATAAAGATAATCTACATAAAGTTTTGATGATTACAGGAGCGTTTTTCTATCTTGATTTAAAAAATCAAATTGGCGAAAATCAGCCTGATGATACAAAGTGGCGTTAGACACCTTTGGGTCCAAAATTAATAGAAACCCGACTCGTACAGTCATAAGTGGTCCCCACAGCTTGTTCTTGTTACAGCCTTGAAAATTAATATATTTACCATGTTTACATAACCTACAAATCGAAAAAGGAAAATTATCACCGCCCTCACAAAATACCAGCAAATATACCAATTTTGCAGAATGTAGTATGCAGAGAGTATGAGACGAATTTCATTGTGTTATGCATTGTGAGAAGTTTAGTACAAGAAGAGAACTGTTTTTTGATAATCCTCAACTACTCGATGAAAAATTTGCCCAATTTTTACGATATACTACTAATCAACGTAGGAACCTTTAAGTTGTTAATTCTCAGGCATATCTATATACATGATGTAATTATAGTGTAATAAATATACATATACCGGTATATATATTTTTTACAGCATTCCTAATGTGTTCAAGGGCAAAATATTGGCTCTTTTTCGCATCACATTACAATACTTTTACATAATCCGATAATGTACATGTATATTTTATGATAGAGCATTCCAGTTGATCGTTTTGGGTTTGTTTTTTTTTTTCGTTGATGTTATACTTACGATATATTGTTCTGCTTCTCATCATATTCAGAAACGTTTATTATTTGATCTTTTTGAGCTGTAAAGCGTTTCCTAGACAATGCAGTTGCAACTGTGTACTTATAAACTAATTGCGCATTGCCTTTGAAGCACTGCAAGGATAAAATTTAGTCATAATCACTTAATAAAGCAATAACAAACCGTTCGATTAAATCATTAAACTACGTTAATTTAATTGCTGTGTCTTCATAATATGCCATTATTACTATGTGGATTACGTGTATACAAAGGAATTAATTAATGAGGTTGAAGGTTTGTCAATCTGTCCGTCAATAGACCGGTTCTGTAATGTATACAAATTTATGCACAGTTCTTCTCTGAGCACCTGGTGACAAGCTATTCCATCAGCCTGCTTTTTTATAAATGAGCCTCAATGCTTGGAATCCAGTTTGCATACATTACTTGTTGCTATGCCCGGCAAGCCTCCGGCAAGCTTTCAGGTTGTCAAGAACAACCTTTGTTTGAAGGGTATGTATAATATTTGCATACATTACCGAAGTGGTCTATTGAATCCGGTGTACATGTAGTTATAGTCTGGGAGCCTGTCCCGAAATAGTCACCCCATTTTACCCATAAGATTTGACCCCTTAAAGTTGCTTAGACCATCTAAGTCATTGACAAAAAGGTTGTCAGCCTGAACGTAGCCGCCGGGTTTAGCCCCCAGAGCCCCCAAAAGAGAACCCAAAGTCGGGTCGATTTCACCCCATCTCCCCCATGCACCAAAGTTTGTCAGTAGCAAGCAGTATGACTGGACATTACAAAACACAAAAAACTGACAAAAATTTCCGTCGGGATGGGGTGTCAGACGGCCCCTAAAAATTGGGGTAAAATTTTCCCCTTGAAGCCCAGGGACCAAATTTTGTCAGAAGGAAGAGCTATAGATGTACATTCCAAAAATATAAAAAACTGACAAAATTGTCCATCGGGAAGGGTGTGTCAGACCCCCTGAAATGAAAACCCCAAAGTGCCCTTGGACAACATTTTGCCCCCCAAAATGCTCTGTATGTAAAGAAAAACCATTTTCATACCTTCTGACTATGATAACTCAAAAGTGTTTTATTCAATAAATTCAATTCAAACTTTCATAACATAATTTTGAGTATAATAGTCTTCTTGCGGTGCAATTTGGTGTTGATTGGTCTTTTGATTAATAAATTATTAAATTGTGAAAAATGTATTGCTTTCTCAAAAGTAGCCAAAAAATACTGTCAGGATTATGTAAACACACCCATTGTCCCTCTTCACCTGTTTGACAAGGCATAATAGAAGAGCTTTTCAGGTATCTGTGGTATGTGACTGCCAGGCTGAAATGTACTATTCATGTGTTAATTGCACAGATACCAAGCAAGCTTCTCTATTATGCCTTGTCAGATCGACAATGGGTGTGTTTACATAATCCTGACAGTATTTTTTGGCTACTTTTGAAAAAGCAATACATTTTTCACAATTTCATAATTTATTAATCAAAAGACCAATTAACACCAAATTGCATCGCAAGAAGACTATTATACTCAAAATTATGTTATGAAAGTTTGAATTGAATTGAATAAAACACTTTTGAGTTATCATAGTCAGAAGGTATGAAAACGGTTTTTCTTTACATACAGAGCATTTTGGGGGGCAAAACGTTGTCCAAGGGCACTTTGGAGTTTTCATTTCAGGGGGTCTGACACCCCCTTCCCGATGGACAATTTTGTCAGTTTTTATATTTTTGGAATGTACATCTATAGCTCTTCCTTCTGACAAAATTTGGTCCCTGGGCTTCAAGGGGAAAAATTTACCCCAATTTTTAGGGGCCGTCTGACACCCCATTCCGACGGAAATTTTTGTCAGTTTTTTTTGTGTTTTGTAATGTCCAGTCATACTGCTTCCTACTGACAAACTTTGGTGCATGGGGGAGATGGGGTGAAATCGACCCGACTTTGGGGCCTCTTTTGGGGGCTCTGGGGGCTAAACCCGGCGGCTACGTTCAGGCTGACAACCTTTTTGTCAATGAATTAAATGGTCTAAGTAAGTTTAAGGGGTCAAATCTTATGGGTAAAATGGGGTGACTATTTCGGGACAGGCTCCTGGCCTATTAGGTACACAGACGGCTCCTCATGGGAAATAGTGTTCACTTTTTTTTCAACATGGATTCCTATGTAAAATATAATGCTGAAAACGATGGCATCGACTGATTTTTGATAAAAAGTGCCCAAAGTGCCCAAATTTTATGTTTTAGTGGCCCGCTATTGTTTTTATGCATTTCAGAGCCAACTTTGGGGCTAGAAACGTTCGTTTGGTGTTATAAACCCACTATAAACAGTAAAATGAAATGTATCAATGGTTAAAGTAGAATTTCATTGATTTTGAATATTGATTTAATTTTTATTATTGCATAGGTGAAGCTTAGATTGAACAAGGTTCATCAAAATTCAACGCTTGGAAACATTTGAAGTAATGATTATTATCAATTATAAAATGATATAACACAGCCCCGCTATAGCACCTATAGAGCTCTTTGAACGCTGCTGAGATATGTGACGTCATACCGGGGAGCAATCCTTCCTAAGCAGACGATGCCCCATAACATCTTACACATTTTCAGTGCCTGTTTTGTCATCTCATCTTCACTTATTTCTCTTACTTCGCTAGCATCAGTATAAATGTTTATTTGTTGCCTCACTCTAAATTTCCTGCATGGTATTATTTTGATGAAAAATGCAGCGTTAAAAAAATAAAGGAATCAATCGCTTGTAAACAAAATAAGATGCCATTGTATTTTCAGCTGCATGCACCGCGGCATGTCGGCGTTTCAAGAGGGAACGAATACCATCCATGCTATAATTCAGCGGGCTTTACAATTCGAAAGTGTGATTTCTTTGATTGATCATTGACCCTTATCACCCTTATCATGACTTTTTACAAACAAAAGATTTTAGTTACTAGAAACGGTTTCACTTCCCTTTTAGAATGATGTGAAATACGGTCATGGTGAAACACACCAAACTCTTTATAATTTAAAAATAATTGCATTGCAGTTACGTTCACTTGATATAGGACGTCGTCTGCTTAGGCAGGATTGGTACCTGGTGTGACGTCATGAAAACATGGGTATATTTCTGGCTAATCGCTCGGATATCCCAGATGCTGAGAAGCGTTTTTATTTGTGCCATTTTTTAATCATCAAACACGCAGTTAACGTAAAACTTATACGATTACCATCTGCAAGCTTTCTAGTTTCTAGAGATACATTATTGAGCATATTTGTGATTTGCTTTGAATATCTACTTTAAGACCCACCAAAGACCACATGGGCCCGGCATTTGTTCCAAAAGGGCCCAAAGGACCAGCTACTCACTAGAGTAAAAAAGAGTGCTTTAAATGCTTTTCTCGAGGGAATAGAAGCTCAGTACTATGGCTATTTTGATATCAAAATACAATGATACATTGTTGAGTATGATAATATGGTGGCCAAATATGTGTCGAGTGCCCAAAGTCTGATTTTAGAGGGCCAAATGTAACATAAGTGACTATAGAGCATTAAATTATAGTGACACGACATATTTTCTTTCTAAAGATATTTGAATTGTGTTCTACAAATAGCGTTTATCAAATCAATCTAGACTACATCATTTTGTGGGCACCTGAAAGGACATGAGAGCCCTGAATCTCTTCATTACGGCCCAATTGAAAGTGCATTAAAATCATATATTTCACTGACGAACATATCAAAACTTATGCACATGATGTGCCGAACTTATTGGTGATAGTCATGTATAATGAATAATACACGGCGGGCACCTACAGCTTCCATTAAAAAGGATTCAGGTCCATTTTTTAAAATAAGGGCCCATCAAAGGGACCATAGTCTTCCTGAAATAATGAGTGAGCTTTAACAGTATTGTTCTGTAAAGTGATGAGTACAAAGAAATATGTACAAAGCACCATAGTTCGAAATTTCAGCATTCCACGACAAACCTTGAGTGCTAAAATCAAAGTTCTAAAACACCTTTCTGGCGAATATGACAGGATTTGTAAAACAGTCCCATACATAGCTTTTGTGTACTCCCACACCCATAGAGGTGAAAAATGGCAAGGAATTATGTTCAGTGGAAGTTGTTTATAGCTTTCTATTTACACTATCGTAGCCAGGATTTTATTTTGAGAGGGGCGGATCGCACATGCAGAGTGTGTGCCTTTAGGGTAGGTGGGGGGGGGGGGGGGGGTGCGGGAGGGGCTCAGTTCATAGCATGTGTTCAAATCGTGACATGGAGACAGTTATGAACAAAGCTGAAGACTATGTTCTTGGTTAATCCTCTGCTGTTTGGTAGATTTACGCCCTTCCTTTTCATTATAACTACCTTGATCCATTTCTAATTAAGGTAAAAAAATTTGAACGCTAAAATAAAAATCTAAAAAACATATTTCTGGGCAGTGAGAAGGGCCTAGCTATATTGAGTGTGAGCTCTATCCTACTGTACATCATTCATAGAGTATATTTATCGTTTTATCTATTTTCTGTCAATACCATGAGAAATTGTTTCAGGGAAATATACGGGTTTACACTTCTGTGTATCGTAGTACTATAAGGAGACAATAAAGATAACAACCACCAACATATTTCCCGAATATAGGCCTACATGCGGTCTGATGACTGTAACATATTTCGGATAGGAGTTTACACAAATATGCCTGGTATAATGAGACCAATTTTGTAAATATTATTCCACACGTCACAATATTGCAATAGATTTTTCGACTACAATTTTCTTTGACAAAATAGTAGAAGTCGTAAGTTTCTAGAATAATATTTCTAAGAACAGGCCTTCAAGTTTATGACCTATATTTTACATAATATTCTGTTTGATGAAAGGGATTGCAGAATTATTGCTCCGGTCTGTATTCGTCTTTTATGGCTGTTGGGTGGGGAGGGGGGGGGGGGCGGGTCTGAGTTGTGGATTTCAGATCCCTCTCATAGACAAAGGTTTTGATAAACACGCTGATGAAATGCTAAGATCTCATGTAAAACGCAAAAAGGAAAAGCAAAAAGCAGATGGAAAAAAAGTAAAGCAAGAAAGGGAGAAGAATAAAGGAAGGATAAAATCAATTCCCTACAGCTAGTGAAAAGTCGCTCTTTGACTGCGGGCAAGAATCAACAATGTGATGTTGTGGATGCAGATGCCGATGTAGATGTAGACTTTTATACCCTTTTGTTAGATTACGGGTGGCCTGTATAAAAACCGCCGCCCCCTCAGACTACCATTAGAACCGAGAATCTGTTTTATGATATGTTGAATGGAAATATGTTTTGTGAATTGAATTGTCTTCACATGAACTTACCGAAAAGTAATATTCTTTTTCTTTTTTAAAGTGAGAGTAATATCTGTTTTCACTGAAAAGAATGTAATAATACTGGAGAAAATGATGACGCAACTAGCTCTCTACCATATCAGTTGTAATTGCTTACTTGCACTACTATTTTGATACACTTATACCTTGTATACAGTTTTCTAGATGTAAGTTTGGTTATTTATCCCGTCTTATTTGTAGGAGTGTGAAAACGTTTCTTATGACTAAGTTCCAGCAGTACTTATTAAACTAATATCAAAGCTAAATCAAACGGGGTATCAAAACAGCAAATAATATGTATCGACAAGTGGGAATTTTCACTCTCGTTTTGAACAGATGCCAAAGCTTCCGCGCTCCGATCGGGAGAGGGAACCAACCCGGTCCGACCTGCACCCCCTCCCCGAAGGGCACACGGACTGCGTGCGCAATCCGACCGCCCGTTCCCCAAATATCTTGGCTACGAGGGTGTAAATAGAAAGCTAACAACTTTCAATTAACATGAATTCTTTGCCCTTTTACTTTATGGGAGCACAAAAAAAGCTACGTATTGGACTGTTTAACAAATCCTGTCACGATTTTCAAACTTTCATTTTAGCACTCAAACAGTCTTCTGGAATGCTGAAATTTCGAACTACGGTGCTTTGTACATACATCTTTGTACTGAGATCACTTAAAAGAACAATACTGTTAGAGCTCACTGCATTATTTGAGCAAGACTATGGTCCCGTTGATGGGCCCTTATTTACAAAAATTGGCCTGAAACCTTTTTAATGGGAGCTGTAAGTGCCCGCCGTGTATTATTCATTATACATGACTATCACCAATAAGTTCGGCACATCACTTGCCGAAAGCCGGAAGCCTTCAATTGTGAATATCATGTGCATATGTTTTGATATGTTCGTCAGTGAAATATAGTGAAATATATGATTTTAATGCATTTTCAGTTGGGCCGTAATGAAGAGATTCAGGGTTCTCATGTCATTTCAGGTGCCCCCAAAATGATGTGATCTTGATTGATTTAATAAATACTATTTGCTGTTGTATATGTTATTTCCTTACACTTGCATGTACATACATTATACCATTTTGTTTCCCTTTCCAGGTACGAGCATTTATGATCACGTCTATCGTTAGTGCTTTATTTGCTGCTCTTCAGATCGGAATTACTTTAACCTTTTTAACTGTTTGCCTCACCGGAGAACCTTATACTCCTTGCACGGTAAAAATTCCACTTTGATTACGAAATTTATTTAGAAACTTTTAACCACGCCAGTGACATTGCAAAGCATATATTCCACTCCCACCAATGATTTTGATGTCATCTCTGTATCGAGTGAGCGTTATGGTCTACGCCCGATAGTCCGCGGGCCGATAGACCGTGGGTGCGATAGACCGCGGGGCCGATAGACCACGGGGCCGATAGATCGCGGTGTCAGAAATGCAACGCATTTTCACATCACGTCTTAAAAGCATAATGGCTCAAATAATTCATGTATCTTAATCCCGGGGGGGGGGGGGAGGGTATCTTCCATTAAAATCCGTACAGCATCCGCGAACCTGAAAACGAGGAAAAAGGGCATATTTCAAGGTCGCGGATCCGCGTTTAGGGTGTCAAAAACGAAAAATATATAATGATTAAAAAAAAAATTAATAATAATACTTGGTTCTTTTATAGCGCATTACACATAGCAACACTGCATGTCCCTATGCGCTTTATAAAGTAAGAACGAAATAACTTAGAAATAAGAAGGTGCATACAATGTAATGTTGGACACTGAGTTCATACTCTAAGTATTAAACAAATATCTTTTAAGGGAGATTTTGAACTTATCTAAGTTCCTTTCACTGTATTATTTCCATCATTATCGGCATACTCACCTGTCCCTGTTTAACATTGCTATTCACCCCACCCCACCCTCAACAACACCGGTAAGATCTCCCACATAATTTATGCATGCCCCTGGCACGTACAGCGTGCAACCCGTCAGGGGTCACCTCGTGACCTACATCCCTCGTCACTTCCTCTTTCACTACCGCGCGCCCTTCCAACAACACATAAGTGCATCGTAGAGTGATAAAATTCAACTTTTGTGCCTCTAATTTTCATTTTCTTACACCTCTGCCGATGTCTGAGAAAAAGAAAAGAACCAAAGATAACCCCGTGTCGGGTATGAAATCAAGAACACAGCCGGGTTCGGCGGAAGAGAGTTCAAATCCGCCTGATAACGAACCCAATATTGCGGTGGGCATGGAAACCCCACCTAGTACTGAACACGAGAACACAACCTCGCCGGCGGGCAGGGAAAACCCGCCAGCAGGCACAGAGAGCGCGGGTGCGGCAGCTACCCGCTCCAATTTTCTCCCATCATTGCCCCAGCCTAAGAAAGGGAGTAGATCGAAAAAAATATCCAAGGATAAACCTATCGCTAAACGTCCCCTTGGGAAAAATGTCGGGAAGCCCTCGGAGGCAGAACCTCCGACTAAAAAGACCAGAAAAGATGATAACTCCTGTAATCCTATCCCCAAGTCCCTCCCCGAGCCAGGTACGAATGCGGCGGGGATTTGGTTCATGAAAACTCTGCAGGCGTTATTGCCCCCTAGCTCCACAGTAAACGCACCTAACCCTAGTTCCAGGGCTGGGAAGGACCCCCCGGCGGTCTCCTCCTTCCCAGACCCCGACCCGTATGATCAACACTCCATCGAGCCGGGTCAGGCCCAGTCTGAACGTTCCTCTCGCTCACGCCAGCGTTCCCCTTCTTATGCTCAGTCTCGAAGAAGAAAGGAAAAGACACGGGAGAGTAACCGCGATTCCCCATCTCGGGCAGCCCTGTCGATCGCGGGAGAGTCGGACTCTGAATTTGGGTACCACCGACCTCAAATTTCTCGGAGAGATAAGGGATGGGGTGATTACTCCGCATCGTCTGCCTCTGTTATTTCTTCCCATACCTCTCGCTGCGATTCGGACACAGCGTCTAATTTTGAGCAAAAAGTTGATAGGGAAACCCCTTATTCTCATACGGCTCAACAGTCAGTGGGAGAGAGAATAAACGCGGCCACTGCCGTCATTCTGAAATACTGCCCTCAGTTGGCAGCTGAGCGGACAACCCAAACTCAAAACGAAGAGGAGGTCTCGATCTTCCGCCTATCTTCGTCGCTTCAATCCTCGAAAAAGGGTGAATTTTCCACGCTAAAAATGGATGCTCCCTACAAAAAATGCTTCAAGGACCTTGACAAGCTGAGAGGAAAACTGAATCCTTGCCGGTCGGAAGTTCAAAAGAACGCTAGAATAGACGCCAAGGACTATGAACGGTTCCTACAAACTCCGCCATCCCCGAGGTAGCCCGCCGGGTAGCGGAGGCAGCGGCCTCCCGTAACCGCACGCCCAACCCGCTGAACTCGCGCACATTCAGACTGAATGACGGGTACTTTGATAAGCTGGACTCATCAGCTAGAGTTGCAATGAGACTAGCCATGCTTCAGGGATACCTTTCTACAGCTCTGGCGGATGCCGATAGACTAAGAGTGACTGAGGAAGATAAAGGAATTATACTGGATACAATCAGTCTTATCTCAGACCTGCAATTTGACCAGGCAGCCAGATCTGCACTACTATGCTGCAGAGTTCGCCGCACGAATATCACAGAGGCTTTGAGGATGGACAAGAATGTGAGTCATGCCCTCCTCAAACAACCCAATGAAGGTAAGGACCTCTTTGCTGGCAATTTCCAGGCTGTTTTGGAAGATAACATTTCCGCTAGCTCTACTGCAGCGAAAACTTACTATAAGCTATCTAACATTAGACCTAAGTCAGCTCAATCCCAGTCACCAGCCCTTCAAGGCCAATATCAGAACCCACAGTCCCACGCCAACCCCCACGCTGGCAGTGGGCAGCCCCATAGGCCCCATCACAAAGGCCGTAACTTTCGTAGCAGGGCCCCCTCCCCTCTTGGGGAACCATTTCGCTTTCGTCCAACCTCAGGCCCCAAATCCAAACAAAGCCAATACCATGGCGAGAGATCAAGCAGACAGTCTCGCTTCCCCTTTGGAGATCAACAAAGGAGGAATTTTAGAGACCCTCCCTCCGGGGGGGCCCCACAATTCTGACTATGCCCTGACCCACAACCACATTCCGGTAAGGGGAAGACTGTCCCATTTTTCCCAAAATTGGATAGAAATAACAACAGACAAATTTATCCTTCAGATAGTCACATCTGGGTACAAACCACGCCTTACTGTCCCACGCCGTCAGATCCACATCCTCCGCCCCACCCCCCTACCGTCAAAAGCCCCTATCAGACTAGCCCTGTTATCAGAAATACAATCCCTTCTCGAAAAACAGGTTATAGTTCAGGTCCCTTTCTCACGGAACCTTATTATATCCCCCGTCTTCCTGACAGCGAAAAGATCGGGGGATTCAGAATGGTACTAAATGTCAAAGAACTGAACGTTCTCATCACAAACCAAACGTTCAGGATGGAGTCCCTCTCTTCCATATTACCTCTAATCCAGAATCACGAGTGGGCGGCGTCGATAGACCTCAAAGACGCTTACTACCACATTACTATCAACCCTCACGCTCGCCACTTACTAAGCTTCATGGTCGGAAAGAGTGCTACCAATATCGATGCCTTCCCTTTGGGCTGAAGACAGCTCCTCGAATTTTCACCGACTGACCCAAGTCGTGGCGGCAGAATTACGCAGGAGGGGGATCAAGATCTTCATGTACCTCGACGACTGGCTGATTCTCGCCCCCTCCCCCGAGGACCTAAAAAGAGATGTACAAACCACCATCAGTTTGGCATCAAACCTCGGCTTCCTGATAAATTTCACAAAGTCAAATCTCACACCCACAAGGACACCCGAATTCATAGGGGCCAAAATCATAATCTCAAGCCTACGAGCCAGACCCACAGACCACAGAATAAGTACAGTCTTGAACGCAGGACACAGCCTTGTAAACACACAAGTCAGCCCCCGCAAAAACCTGGCAAAAATTCCTAGGCCTTCTGGCCAGCTTAGTAGACCTAATACCGGACTGCCGCCTCCACATGAGACCCTTACAACTTCACTTCCTAAGGCATTTTCACCCAAGCCAAGACCTACAATCAAAAATTATTCCAATAACAAAGAAAACAAGAGAAGCTATTCTCTTCTGGGTCAATCCTACCATGTTATACCAAGGGAAAGAAATGCAGCCAATGCAGCCCTCCCTTACAGTCACTACAGATGCCTCCTGCCAAGGGTGGGGGGCCCACTTCAAAGACGTTCACCTAACAGGCCGCTGGTCAGGGGTGGACAGACGACGTCACATCAATTACCTGGAAATGAGGGCCGTCCAATTGGCCTTAATCCAACTTGCCCCCAAGCTGAAGGGCAAGACCATTCTCATCAAATCAGACAACAAAACCACAGTGTCCTACATCAACAGACAAGGGGGAACGAAATCCAGGACGCTGTGCAACCTAGCAGTGGAAATGATCCTTTGGTGCAGAGAGAACCATATCAACATCAGAGCAAACTACATCCCGGTCGGGACAACTACATAGCAGACTTCCTCTCGAGGGGGAAATACCTTCCCTCGGAATGGACCCTACATCCACAAATAGCAAACACCATCTTCGCAAAGTTCGGGCAACCACAAGTAGACCTATTTGCCTCGACCCTAAACAACCAACTTCCAGTGTACTGTACTCGCCACGCAGACCCGTGGGCCCTCACAACGGACGCGTTCTCCATTCCATGGACGAACTTCCTCGGTTACGCATTCCCTCCCTTTTCATTAATCCCACAAGTCCTACAGAAGGTCAAAAGGGACAAAGCCTCTCTCCTCCTAATCGCTCCACTTTGGCCGAGGAGACCATGGTTCTCAGAACTGTTGAAACTACTACTAGAACCTCCAGAGCCCATCCTCCCAGGCCAGACCTGTTGTCACAACCAGGGACTCAAACTCATCATCCAGAGATCAAGAAGCTGTCTCTCACACTCTGGATCATCTCCGGAGAGCAGCAGTTAACGCAGGCCTATCAGACAGAGCTGCAGAGATGTCAGCAAAGTATCTACGAGCCTCCACACGATCTATCTATGACACCCGACTACTACGATACATCAAGTGGTGCGAGACACAGGGCATCAACCCTAGTTCTGCCCCTCTAGGTAAGATTTCAGACTTTCTAGTCTTGCTCTTTGATGATGGCCTGTCTCTATCCACAATAAGGGGATACAGATCCGCCATAGCAGCCATCCATCAAGGGTTTGAAAATGGTGAAACAGTCTCCACCTCCTGCTTCTTATATCGATTAACAAAATCCTTCTTCCTACAGCGGCCCCCTACACGCAAGTTAGGACCTCGATGGGACCTGCCTCGAGTTCTCCGGGCCTTATCCCGTCCCCCCTTTTGAACCTATGCACAGCTGTTCCTTGCTGGATCTCTCAGTTAAAACCGCATTTTTACTTACCATAGCTTCGGGTCGACGCAGAAGTTTCATTCCGCGCCCTCAGCCTAGAGAAGGGTCATATTCGCTGGAAAAAGACAAAGTACGATTAATACCTATGTCCAGGGTTCATTGCCAAAAACGAAACCGAAAGGTCTGGACCTTTGTGAAATCGTCATTCCTCTCCTGTCCAACCTCTCTTCCCCATACCCGAAGACCGCTTATGGT
>CM046833.1:53700047-53773721 GCA_025618425.1 Heliocidaris tuberculata
CGTATTATCGGCTCATCTATTTTATATGACAAATTTCAATTGCTATTATTGTATACAATTTTGCTTCACGTCAAAACATTCAATCTCTTCTGCTCTTTTTGAGTTTACTCATAACATTGCAAGAGCTATGGATAAAAGTGAAATCAGTGAGTGTGTTTTTAGACCTTCCAAAGGCTTCCTAAATAAAATATTATTAGACAAACTATCTTGTCAGCATGGCATCAGAGGCATTCCTCTGCATGGTTTCAAACAATTCACAGGATATGAAAATAAGTAATCTGAAATGCAAAATATTTCATACGGAATTCCGCAAGGATATTTGAGGCCCCCTTCTTTTTCTAATAGTCATAAATTAACTTCATGAACCTTCGACCAAACTCAATTATGTCCTCTTCGTAGATGTTATACTACGCTTTCTTTATCCAATAAAGATGAAGAAACTCTTATTCAAACTATATCAAAACGACATGCTCACTTATATAAAGCAATACAAAGAAATGCTTTTACACAATCGTACATGGGTCAGCTAAGTGGGTCTCCTTCTATTCGTCATACTTATTCCTTTTTCGATTCTCAATCTTTCTCTTACTCTTTCATCCCGACTTATCTTTTTCTCCCTCTCTCTCTCTCTCTCTCTCTCTACTTTGTAACCACTTTCTCGGTGACCCATTATAAATGCAAGAAATGCCCGTGCAACCCTTTCATAATGGGTCGAAAACCCAAGAACTTTAAAGATCTTTTTTTTTTTTTTTTTTTTTTTTTTTTTTTTTAACTTTAAAGATCTTTTATCTTCGAACCCTCATTTATGTCCCTTGTTTTGTTTTGTTTTTTGTTTTGTTTTTTTGTTTATTTTTAATCTACTTATCTAATTTTTTTAAAATATATTTTATATGTATTTTTATATGACTACCATTTGCAATCAATACACTTTTTATGTATTTTTTTTTATATTGATGATAGAAATCAAAGAATTTTGAATCTTGAGTAATGGGAATAAACCAACTGTTGCAATTTTCACTACCGTAGCCTCAAATTTTGCCTTATCATTCAAATCTTAATTGAATTTACCAAATTAATACAAAATTTAGGCATTCGATCGCTGACATGACACCCCACTTTATGCCTGAGTGACCTAGGCCAAATTTCCTTTGGCCGACGTATTTCGAGGCTTGCCGTTGGACGGCATCTTAATAAACATAAAAGGTGCATGGGAAAAGTTGGAGAATGGGATGGTATTTTTATGATTTTAGCATGATGCTCACATGCAAAGCACGCGGTCCAGACGAGATTCCTGCCTATATATTAAAGGTATGTATGCTGATATCTTATCACCACTCCTTACTAGGATTTTATAACCATTCGCTGATAGATGGTAACCTCCCGGATGATAGGCTGACAGCCAATGTGTGCCCGACCTTTAAGAAAGGGGATCGCTCTCTACCTATAAACTACCGCCCGATATCACTTACATCTATCCCCTGCAAAGTGCTTGAACATATAGTTTTCCACCACATCATGGGTCATCTTGAGGATCATCGTATACTAAAACATTATCAACATGGATTTCTTAAAGCCCAAAGTCCTGTGAAATCCATGCAGCTTATCAACATCATTGATGAAATCATGCACTATTTAGATGAAAATAGTGGGGGACAGATAGATATGCAGATCCTGGACTTCAGTAAAGCCTTTAATATTGTGTCACACACTCACACCCAAAGCTTCTTCTTAAAGTTAAACATTATGGAATTAAAGGTGATCATCTTTGAAATGGATTGACACCTGGCTCACGAGACGTACCCAACGAGTATACTGCTGGATGGAGAAATGTCGCATCAGAAGTGCCTCAAGGTACGGTCCTCGGACCCCTGATGTTCCTTCTCTACATCAACGCCTAAGCTCCGGGACAAGTATCAAGTTATTTGCAGACGATTACCTCCTGTTCTGTCCAATTCATAACCATGATGATCAAGCCCAGCTTCAAACCGGGGACCTGGATGCTGTAAAAGACTGGGCACTCTCATGGCAGATGAGCTTCAGTCCCTCTAAATGTCAAACAATGTATGTAACAAGAAGCAGAAACCCAATGGTTACATGCAATATGTTAGGAGTTGACCTGAAAGTTGTAAGCAAAATGTATCTACCAAGGGATTCACCTCTCTAAATGATATGGCATGGAACCACCATCATTTTAAAGGATGCCAGCAAGATATTAGGCTTCATACGCAGAAATCTCTCAAAATGCAATACTCAGGTAAAGGCAGCTACCTATAAAGCCATCAATCTAACCTCATAAGAATGAGCTGGAAATGGTGAGAGACGGGCAGCACGATTTGTCTTTAACGACTACCGTCGAATCACTATAAGGTATATGAATACCTCCTCCCCCCCCCCCCCCCCCTACAGAAACGAAGGAAGGTTAGCACACTGTCTTTGATCTACAAGGCCCTCCATCAGGAAGCTGAGCTGTCAACATCCCATCGTGAAACATGCATCCCGACCTCCGAGGGGACCCTGATCGATACCCTCCTTCAATGTCGTACGAAAGCATACCTTAACTTTCCAATACGATGAAAGATTGAAACTACTTGTCCCCTGAAACTAAAATTTTAAATACATCGTTAGCTTTTAAAAATCAACTAGAAAAGGACTTTAAGCTGAAGTTGACATTGCACGCTGCACGGTAACCTTGACCAGCTCTGAACACTAGTGCTGTTTCAGCGATCGCGATGTCCAGATCCCGGGGGGGGGGGGGGGGCACTCGAATTATATTTTGACGGGGGTGTGCCTCACGAATCCCCGAAAAGGGGGTCTAAGGAACTGACTTCAAGGTGTAAAATACGGGGTCTTGGGAACTATGATCTATTGGGCAGAGTGAAAAACAGGGTCTAGGGAACTACAAAACTAACCTCGCTTTATCGGCGGTACACCTTCGCTATCGCAGGATCTCGGTATTATATTCTTATAGAAGACCAGTTAGAGAGCTTGATTGAACTTATAAGATGGCATAGCTTTATTAGGGTACTGTGCAGGCAGACATCTTTTTAGTCAAGTATATGTGCAGGTATCATACAAGTACTCATTGTTTCATAACTGACCTGTCATGAGTCATGGGTTACAGGTCATTCTATATTTAGTTATACATGCTAGTCTGTATTTGCAGACTCTGTTACTAGCTATCACTACACCTCCCTTTCTTTAAAAGAGGTTTACATATACATATATATAAAACTTCTTAAACTCTACAGAGTGACAGGGTGGACTACCTGTACACTCGCGACTGTACTAGGGGATTATTCTGCCCCTTAAAGCTGGAGTACTGTCGCTTTCAAATATATAACTTTTATACGACAGTCCATATGTTTCAGGTTGCAATTCGCGATACTGGAATTCTGCGTTGAGGTTAAGTGATGTCTGTTGATTCTTGAAATCAAAGTGATTGATTAAATCCGGTTATACTGATAAATTATAACATGCAAATATATATCATTGTCACAATGCGTTTGGATGTGAACTTGACTCATTCGTCTAACAGGCTGTTTGACCACCTAAGAATTACTCTTATAAGAAAGAATGTACGTTTCTAATCAAGTTTGATTTATTACAGAACAAAAGATTGCTTCAATGATGGTTCACAAGCTCTCAAACATAAATATTATATCAAATTTGATAGACAATCTCTTTCACTTTATAGTATAATTATGTAATAGTATACCGACTTTATATCATGGGGATGTTGTACAAAGTCAGTCTCTTCAAGTGTTCACTCATCATACAGTATCAGACGTCATATGTCACTGCCCAAGATGAATGTCCTTTAAGATGAAGAAGCTTCATACACGATGAACGAAGACAAAACGGTGCGGAGATATCTCGAAACAGGGATACTCAGTAGAGCGATGAAACCGGATAACCGGGAACGGGACACGCCGTAAACGTAGTAACGTGCAGAATATAAACGTCGTCACGAGCAACCCAGAAACATGAAACGGGAAAACCCGGTAATGGGAAACAGGAAAACGGCCGTCTGGAAGAAAATACGCAAAGTTTAACAGTCTGGAGTCCATACCTTTTCTTCCAGAATAAATGCTATATACACTTCGGCTTCATACAATAAACATAAGAGTAAAGGGCATTGACCTTTCAACTACTTAAATATGTACTCGGTTTTACGAGGATAAAACATTGATCACATGATAAAGCGTTTTCATGTACAAACACCAATCTTCTCAATCAAGAATTAAGATAAACCATCTCTATATAATATGCAATGAATGTCTTCATAAAGAATTGAATATCTAATTCCCAAAAGACATGTATAATATTTGAAATACCCATCTCACTTCATCAGATCAATCCTTTCATAAGTTTAAAGATTTAAATATAACATTTATCATATTACTTAATGCAAAATATGCATCACAAAATGTTTGATATCTTCATTGAATATAAAGATAATACATTCTTTGATATGATTAAATCATTAACTCATGTTCATTTTCTTACAACTCTTAAAACCTGTCAGTTTCTAAGTTTATACAAGTTTCTTTTTTTATGAACATAATAATCCGTCTTTACTTACAGTTTGGACCTCTGAACTGCTCCAATGAACCAAACACTGCTGGCTTACATGCCACTATACATGCTGAAGGCGTGGCACTAAAATGGCGACTTTACCAGCAGGAGAGCTGCTGCAAGTGCTGCTGCACCCTATGCTTGCTTGTTGCAGTCTGCTGAGCTATAGCTACATGCATTGCCCTGTGCAGTACACACAGTACACACAATAACTATCAAACACCAGTTAGGGGTTGCCTGTTATAGCAGCTAGGGTTTAGTCTATTCAAATGCAAATGAATACAGAATGAGAGCCACCCATCCATGTGCTGGGATAAAGGGTCCTCTTCACACTCACAGAAATGGCTGGTTTAAATAAGTTCTTCACAATCATGCACATGCAATCCTGCAGTTATGTTTTAGAGTCCAGGTTTAACTCTATAAAGTATAACTATTAACTATTTACAAAACGCGAAAGTCTTTCTCTGTTGTTCGCTTTCAGTTATTTACAAGTTCAAGCGATCTGGCGGTTTAACAACTCGTCCGCTTCTTGTTGTTCTGGTTGATGACGTAGTTGCGCTTTCATCTGATGCTGGTTGCTTTGCAGCTTCTGCGCTGTCATCTAGCTCGAAGTCATCCTGCGTTGGTAGTGGAATAGACTCGGCTTGTTGACGTGGGACTGGCCTGAGGTGACGTCTGTTTCTGCGACGTATCTCGCCTGTTTCTGTCTCGACCTGGTATGATCTGTTTCGATTTTGGACAGACCTGATGATACCACGTTTCGACCAGGTGTTGGTTTTCATGTCTTGGAGTATGACATGATCTCCAGGCTTCAGCTTTGACAAGTCTCGAACATGTTTTGTCAAATCGCTCTTTTTGCTTCACCTTATGCTCCTCCTTTCTTCCCCTCACTGATCGAGTATCGATCCGTTGGTTGTCGAGTAAATTGTCATGCATGGGGAGGTTCGATCTAAGTCGACGATTGTACAGGAGTTCTGCGGGAGATTTTCCGCATGATAGTGGTGAACTTCGATAGACTTGTAGAGCCCTGTGGATATCTTGTCCACTGTGCTGTGACTTCTTTATGAGATTTTTGACAATCTTCACAGCATTCTCTGCGAGGCCATTGGATTGTGGATAATGTGGACTCGACGTCGTATGGTGAAAATCCCATTCTTTTGCAAAGCTCTGGAACTCTTGGCTTGCAAATTGAGGACCATTATCCGACATCAGTTCACATGGTGTTCCATGACGAGCAAACACTGCTTTCATGTGGTTAATCACGGCCTTGCTACTAGTTGAAGTCATAGTACATACTTCAATGAACTGGGAATAGTAGTCGACGATGACCATATACTCTCTATTGTTCAGTGTGAACAAATCAACAGCAACTTTCTCCCACGGGCGGTTCGGCACGGCATGAGGATGTAGACTTTCAGCCTGCTGTTTTGGTTTGTACATTAGGCATGAAGTACAACTTTGGACCATTTCAGCTATGTCTGTGTTAATTCTGGGCCAATAGATGACTTCTCTGGCACGTTTCTTACACTTCTCAATGCCTAAGTGTCCTTCATGGATTTTGTTTAGCATGAACCGTCTCATAGTAGTGGGAACAACTATTTTGCTGCCTTTGAAGATGATGCCATCTGCTTCAGAGAGTTCACCTCTGATGTTCCAGTATTCTCTGACTCTAACTGGACATTGCTGCTTTGTTTCTGGCCACCCATCTCTGATGATGCCTAGCAGCTCTTGCAGTTGATCATCTTTCTTTGTCTCTTCGACAATCTGATTTCGTTTGTTTGATGTAACTGGCATGCTCTTGACAATAGCATCTACATAGACTCTGATATCTTCCTCTGTTTCAGCATTCAACTCGGCATTTGGATCTACTGCTCTGGACAATGTATCAGCAGTATACATGTACTTTCCAGGCGTGTACGAGACTTTGAAATCATATCTCTGTACCCTGATGAGTAACCTTTGAATGCGTAGGGGACAGTCACCCAGTGACTTGACAAACAGTGGAATAAGTGGCTTGTGGTCAGTCTCCACTTCTACTTGTTGTCCATAGATGTATTGATGGAATCTTTCACATGCATATGTGATTGCCAGTAGTTCCTTTTCGATCTGTGCATATCTAGTCTCTGCATCAGTCATTGATCTAGATGCATATGCGATCGGAACCCAATTTTGATCATGTTGCTGTAGTAGCACTGCACCAAGACCATTCTTTGATGCGTCTGCTGACAGCTTGGTTGGTTTCTTGCAGTCATAGAAATGTAGGACTGGCTCTTGGATCAGAGCTTGTTTCAGCTGATTCCATGCATCTTCTTGTGCATGATCCCATGTCCACACATTCTTTTTGTCTAGCAGACTTCTCAGAGGTGCTGACTTGTTGGACAGATCTGGGATAAACTTCCCTTGGTAATTGATCATACCCAAGAACCTTTGGACATCTTGCCGACATTTCGGTCTTTCCATGTTCAAGATAGCAGACACCTTCTTTGGATCAGGTTGAACTCCTTGATCACTGATCAAGTCACCAATGAATGTGAGTTTCTTGACACTGAACTCGCATTTGTCTTTGTTCAACTTGAGATTCATTTTTCTCGTAATGCTGAGAACTTCTCTCAATCTGTTATCATGCTCCTGTTGGGTAGTTCCCCATACAATCACATCATCCATCATTGTGTTGACTCCCGGAATGTGTGCAAACATTTGGTGCACTATCTTGTGATAGACTTCCGGAGCACTACAAATACCAAAAGGTAGTCTCAAGAACTTGTACCTTCCGTATGGAGTGATAAACGTACAAAGTTTGGAGCTTTCGTCATCTAGTTGAATCTGCCAAAAACCACTAGACGGGCCGCGCCTGGGGCCGCGCCCGCGCCGTGTAGCGCTAGTAGCTAGCTAGCTGGAGCAGTTTTCAAGGCTCGCGCGACGAAAGGGCCTAGGGCGCGAGACCAGGTCGAGCGACCACTGCCTCCGCCACGCTCCCGGCCGCATGCGAACGGATATGTTTCATAACGGGGGTCTTCAGAGCGGGGCTGAGCGGCTCCTGAGCGGAACTGAGTATCTAGAGAACGGAAATCGGGGTCTGAAAAAGGGGGTCATCAAAGCGGCACGTCCCCGTACCACCAATATACGTGAGTGCCCCCCCCCCCCCCGGGTCCAGATTTCCATTCAGAGATTCAGAGATTCAGGGATATATGATCATCCTTAATTTTCAGTCTTATTTTACGTCTATGAATATGTTACTATAGTTGAGAAAGAAAATACAATGAAAGTTTTCAAACTAAAAAAAATAAAAAATAAATAATGGTAGAACTTTAAAATAATATTTGTGGCAAAATAGCCAAGATTGACTCCCTAGTTGCCAAACAAAAATATTCGTAGCCAGAGTTTCGATCGTTTTGTGCCATTTGGCTTTCCATACCACCTATGCGCTATTGATCTTGAGCGAGCGATACGATCTTTGCTATATGCATATGGCTACGTACAACGCGTTATGTGCATGTGGTAATTGGTATACTAACTATTGTGATGGTAATTGTGCACTGTACCGGGAAGACGACAGACCTAGTCATCAAATAAGAACGTTATTTACCAACACGTCATCAAATGTGAATAATTTAGCAGCTGACTACTCGGATAGGTTTCGAAAAGGGATATTGAAAGAGGCGAAAAAAGTGAGTGGACAGGGACATGACCAGAGCAGTTACTCGCATAAGTATGGCAGACCATCAAAGTGCATCGCGGGGAAGTAACGGGGTAGATGGCCGAGGAGGAGTGGAAAAAGCTCCACCAACCCGCACCAAAACTTACATGACGATATTTTTGGTAGTTAGTGCCTATTGGTAAGTTCGTTCGTTCGTTGCTCCAATATGTAGTATAATCTCCATCAATTCTAAATTCTAACTTGGCCTTTATTATAATATAACTCAAACTTTCAATCTTGCGCTGCTGTATCTGATCAGTGTATGAAACTTAGCTATACGAGCTCTGTGGCTTATCAATCTGGTACTTGATAAGCCACAGAGCTCGTATAGCTACATGTATAGGAAACTTAGACCGAAAATTCTGTCTCTCGTTCGTTAGCTCTTCACTTAGATCTAGAGAGACAGAAACGGTCATGTATCACTCTGCTGTGCAAACCGACTACTCGCCGACACGTAGTTGGAAAACTCGTAATAATTTGATTTTTCCTCATAATATATCTAGGTCTCGATTTTATGATTGAATTGGTTAGGCCTAGGCTCTAATAGTAATAGTTACGGAATCTGTTCATCTTACCAATTTTACTGAATAATCCGTTTAATGCTCCTTTTTCAGGTAATTCAGGGTCCAAGGTATTCTCCGTTTGAAAATCTTGCAGCCGTATTCAAACTGTTATTAGTGTGTAAGTCAATGTGTATTCGGTTTGCACAGCAAAGTGATACGACCGTTTCCGTCTCTAAGTGAAGAGCTGACAGAACGAGAGACAGAATTTTCGGTCTCTATGAAACTATGATCAGATGATGGGACTTGTCACAAAGTGGTCGTTGACCACACCATGTACAGTGTAATACGAAAGTGGTCGTATTGACCACTACGCGGGACGGATGCAAAAATACTAGTCATTTTCTCTCACATGTACTTAAGGTATGGGGGGGGGATTGGAATAAGATAAATATTTCAAATACATCCCTTCAAATTCAGTTCATTAAAATCTCACACCTACCTTGAATGGTCATTAGGAAGAACTCCTGATATTTCCAGCAAAATCCAAAGTCAAAATCATGTCCAAAACCGAAGAAATCCCTGCCGATTTTATTCGCTATCGCATGTTGTTTTCATTCCGCCGATGTTTCAAAGTTAACTCGGCCAATAAATTTTTGTCCACAAAGAATCTCAAACTCGGTATTGCGCATGCACATCGATCTCCACGATCGCGCACACAGAAAATCAGAACTTTTACGCGTGTGCGATAGGGACCGAATTTTTAACGGCTGAATATTTTGGAGGGGAGATATCAGCACTCGCGGCGATCAGGAGATGTACACAATGACTTGCGATACCCCGTTTCGCCAGAACTGACAGTAAATTACGGATTTCATTTTTGGAATTATCTTTTCCACCATCGGTGAGTTGAATTTATTGTATTTCATGGATATGTTGGTGTCGGTTTTTGTGAATTAAATACCAATTTTGAGTGAATGTTGATGACTTTTGTACAGTGATGTTTTGAAAGTGTTGAGGTGTATGATTGCCTAGAGTCTACACACGAAGTATAGCAAAGTCGCTATGAGTGCTTTTAATGTACATGTATATTTACAGTTTTTTCCATTCCCTAGGTTAGGGTTTTTTAAAGATACATTACAAGGTGTATTTCTATTAGCACAGTGATCCTTGGGACATAAAACCGACTTACCTCGAGCCTCTGGCAGTCCGTCAAAATTATCTCATTGCAACGGAAAACTACGTCTACATGTAAGTTATAAATTCCCCCTTTCGAACAGTGCAACTCTCAAAATCCACAACTGCCGCGTTTAACGTCTTGACTGTACACATTTATTCATAGGAAGTGTACATGTATACCGCCACACACGTGTGTCTCTACCTTACGGCCACACATGTGTGGCAGTATCCCCAGCCTCATCGGAGGCACACCAAGTAATAGTGGTCATACTGACCACTAAACGGGACGAATGCAAGAATACTACTCATTTCTGTCACATTGTACCAAAGATATGGGGGGAAAAGTAAGATAAATATTTCAAATACTTCCTTTCAAATTCAGCTCTTAAAAATCTTACTCCTACCTTAAATGGTCGTTAGGAAGAACTCCTGATATTTCCAGCATAATCCAAAGTCAAAATCTTGTCCAAAACCGAAGAAATCTCTGCCAATTTTTTCACCATCTCATGTTGTTTTCATTCCATCGATGTTTTAGACTAAACTCGGCTTATAAAAATTTTGTTCACAAAGAAACTTGGTATTGTGCGCGCACATCAGTCTCCACGGTCGTATACATGGAAAATTGGGACTTTTCTTTTACATGTCCACAATAGGGACCGAATTTTTGCCAACCAAATTTTTTGAGATGTTTGCGCTCACAGCGACCAAGAAATGTACACAATGACTTTGATACCCCGTTTCGCCTGATCTAGTGAACTGACAGTAAATTATGGATTTTATTTTTGGAATTATCTTTTCCAACATTGGTGAGTTGACTTTATTGTATATTTCATGGATATGTTTGTGTCTGTATTTGTAAATTAAATGCCGATTTTGAGTGAATGTTGGGGATATTTATGCAGTGGTGTTTGAAAGTGTTGAGGTGTATCATGACCGTCCAAGAGTGCCGCTATGAGTGGGACTTGTCTTGAGTGACCAAAGTTACAGCACATTTTTTTTAAATTGTGATATTCGATCCATAATTTCTCACGTTCTGCAATAATTCATCTAGATCGATTTTCTGCTGGTGTACCAATCGGAAAGCAAAATTTTTTACTACTATAAATTAAATGGGTCCAACAAGAAAATGAATCTACAAACAGTGACAAATAAGTTTGGAGATATCTAGACCAAAAGCTTCAGTCTCTCTTTATTGTCGGTTGTTCCACTGAGACTACATGTACATGTACGTCTAGCTCCACTAACCTCCGTTCGTAGAGACTGAATGCTGTCATATGCTGTAGTACTAGGAGGGCCTTGAGAAAAGCGTAATAGTAGAGTGGGTGTATTGCCGATCGATTGTGATTTTCTTGCGATCAACATTACAGGGTTTGAACGGTCATTCACACTGTCTACAAAACAAAAATCGGCAATATTTTATCATCTTTTCAGTATCATAAGGAATGTTAAAAAGAAAAAAAATCTGGAATTACGTGATCATAGATGATCACGTAATTCCAGATTTGTTTTTTCCAAAGAAAATTTCTTCCCCTGGTAATTTAGGTTCCTCTTTCCATTGGTGCTATCAGATTTCCAAAATCTTATCAGTTTTTTTTAGATATTGACCTGTGCACGAACTTTGGTCCCATGCAAAATGTGGTCAAACTACCTTACAAATCAGCTTGCCAAAGTCCAAACTTCCAAAACCATATTCCTCCATGCCAATATTTAATGATATGAGTAAAATGCAACATTTTTCAAATGTTACAAGGAGAGTGCATTTAGCTGTATGAGCTCTGTGGCTTATGAATCTGGTACTGGCCACAGAGCTGTACATGGGATGCATATATGGCATACGGAGAATGATCTAGATAGATCTACGTATTACTCATTCCCATGTACTGTGAGCCATGCAGACCACCTTCGGAGTTTGCTGAAGGGATTTTCTTCCAGGCTCTACTAAAATTTTTAAAAATTGAATGAATAAAAAAGGAAAAAACAAAAAAATTTGGCAGGTATGATGAGGTTTCGCTTACCTCGCATATGTAATCTGTATATTTGCATGAGAAACATTGACCCCTCTGTCGTAGTGCCGCAGCGGGTCAGCACTAGTCTAGCTTAGATGCTTTGGCAGTATTTTAGTTTGTCCATACAACCCTCTCTGTGCATCTGTCCTGGCCCGCGAGCGAGATGGTGCGAAGTCCATGTGAATCAATGGACTTCGCACCGTCTACGCATGGGAGACGCACAGCCAAAGCTTTTAAGCTAGAACAGGGGCTGATACAGCGATGAAACAGTTATTCAATCTGACTCATAAATATTAAATATTTGTATACAACACACATTTCAATGAAATTGAAATGTCTCGAGATATTTTTTAAAAAGAAGAATATTCAAATTGAGTTTTGTCATTATTCACCTTCAATCAGTGTTTAAAAAAGTATTGTTGGTATTGAGTTCTAGAAACAATCATTTAACTCTTTATCGTATGAAGTTAGTGTTGAAATTAAATTCTAAAAGAAAAAAAAATGTTGAAATTAGATTTAATTTAATGTTGAAATTTTCAAAAATTAAAGTTCTAGAAAATATGAAATTGGAGGCTATTCAGAGGTCTAATGTGAAGCTTTCCATTCAAAATAGTGCATACAGCAGAGCTAAACATGTAGCCTAACCCTAATCCTTTGTTGTATGAGGTTTATATACCCAGTAACCTTAAAATGATGTTTTCCTGATGTTAAGTAATACAAGCCTGTAACTACCCGAGGAGGAAGACGCCCTACTCCCATACCCTCGCTTGGTCACTTTGCTCCCTCAGCAAGGTCCACCTCATGTAATGTCTGCACCCCTCCTGTAAAAATCTACACTACAGACCTGTAACAGAAGCCTGCATAAATTGTTACAAGCTTTTCAACGTGGCTGTACATTTCCCTGCTGTGTACATGCACATGTACATACATGTACTTGCCATATGAGTTTAAAACAGAATCATTTGATAATCCATCTTAACTCCTCCAAAGATCAGAGTTCAGAAGTTTACTCAACAATATTCATAATTTCACTTTAAGATAATTTCTGTTATTTTATTGCATTGTTCTTTATATCTGTCTATTACTCTATTTCCTGTGATTTGTTATGATTGTGCAAGTTGGGGGTTTACTGTACAATTGACTATGGGGACAGGTTGAAGTGAAATCCTACAAATGGACTGCTATTGTCAAATACTACATGTTCATCATGACTATATTCTCTGTCTGTGACCAGCATACATGTACATGTAGATAATGTCATGCTTTTGTTGTAATAAGAGAGAGATTTTCTGTCAAACTCAAGTCAAACAGGTTTGTTATGTTCAGTAGATCCACTTGAGGGTGAATTTATTATTTCTCTGTTTATTGTTTTTTATTTTGCAGGTTCATCTCAATTTCTCTTGTTTTCATCAACAAATATCTGTTGAGCAGTAAATCTCTTAAGGTATGTACACTTGTACAGTCTGTGCAAATTCTCCAAGGTAATGTAAGGATTGGTCTAATAATGGTGAGCCCCCTGTCTGTTCCTCTATGATACAACTTGATTTGGATTGACAAATATTCTTTATTTGTGCAACAATGACCCTCTGATGAGTAAATGTATCAAAATTGTCATCAAGATATAAAGGGCAAGCAGTGGCGGATCCAGGTAGGGGTGCCCCCCCCCTTAATTTTTCTGTTTTGTGATTGTTATTCCTCCGCCCACCAAAGGTGGGTGCCAAAGGCACTATGTTTTCGGGTTGTCCGTCTGTACGTCCGTCCATCCCGTTTTCATTCTCACAAAACTTAAGAACCATTTGGCAGTTCAACTTCATGTATCATGCATATGGGAGGGACAATGATCTGATTAGATTTTGGGGTCACAAGGTCAAAGGTCAGAGGGGTCATTGTATATGAAAATGGCTTGTTCTCATGATAACTTAAGAACCATTTGGCGAATCAACTTCAAACTTGGCTCATGTATGCACATGGGAAAGATGATTATCTGATTAGATTTTGGGGTCATGAGGTCAAAGGTCACAGGGTCATTGTGTGTATATATATATATGAAAATGGATTGTTATGACTTAAGAACCATTTGGCAAATCAATTTCAAACTTGGCTCATGTATGCATAAGGGAGTGATGATGATCTGAGTTGGTTTTGGGGTCACAAGGTCAAAGGTCACAGAGGTCATTATATACCTGGAAATAGATAGTTCTCACAATAACTCAAGAATGATTTACATGTAATGGATCAACTTCAAACATGGCACACATGTATATAATTGGGTGACAGTGATTTGATTAGATTTGGGGTCATGGGTTCAAAGGTCACAGAGGATGTTATATACCTGTAAATAGACTGTTCTTGCAATAACTTGAGCACAGTTTCACATTTTAACTTCAAACTTGGTACAAGTACATGTACACAAACTAGGGGGACAATGCACTGATTAGATTAGAATTTAGCCATATGGCAACTCTGCTTGTGATCTTTAACCCCATGAACCACGTTGCATATCAGTTTTAATGAGTGATAAAATATTTTATTAAATATTTCAAACAAAACTTTAAAAAATCAACATGAATGTGCTAAATATTTCTGATCTGGCAACGGCGTAGGCATAAATTTCGACTGCGCGCGGTCGAGAATTTATCTAGTTTTATTTTTACTCTACGGTCACCTTAAATATAGCGCTGGCTTATAATAAATTTTCTTTGGTTTCATTACCAAGTATATCGTTAATAGTAGCACACCACATTTTATTGTAAGAAGCGCCCCTCCCTTTACTTCAAGATTATAATCATGATTAAGTGCAAATTTAGATTGGGACCGAGGCTAAAAGTTTTAGGAAAGTAGTTCAGGTACTGTTTATTTCACGATCCACGAGCGTGTGATCATACGCAATTATAGTACAGGCCTTATATACAGACCCGAATAATCTCCCTCCGCTTTCCTGTCCAGTGATCAGTGCTGTGCCTCCTTAGTCTATTCCAGAGACGTACATGTAACAAGAGCCAACTCTATCGAATTGAAAATAAATTCATTGAGAGTTAATTTCTTTTCTTTTTTTTTGTGTTAAAAAAAAAAATAAAACACAGATGTTTCTCATTCTCTTTGTGATTACATTTGATTTAACTGAATGGAAAAGTCTCAAAAGGAGGCATTTTGGTCTGGCAGTTATGATATTTGCCAAGGCACCCACATCACGCTATAATTTTTTTAGTCAATCTTAATTGTCAATTAAGTCTTTGTGAAATACATGTAGGCCTCTGGTATATTAACTATTATCATTCAATATCAATAAATGTGCTTACATTTGACTGAGTGCATCATTCAAGGTGAATATATTTATGAAATGTTGCCAACCGTATTTTGAATATTATGAATTAATAAACTTTAAAGGTATTAAATTTTCCTTACAAACAGCCCATTCCTGCGGTATCATTCATTTACAGACAATGGTTGTCTGTAAAAGTGCTCTTAAAATGTGACTTTCGCACGTGATTTTTTGAAAAAGTCCTTACCCTGGGAGGGGGAATAAGTTTATACATGTAGAATCATGTTGATGACATGTGGGTCTTGCCCTGAAATAACCCCCCCCCAAAAAAAAAACAACAACAACAAACAAAACAAAACAAAACAAAAACAAAAACAAAAACAACAACAACAAACAAAACAAAACAAAACAAAAACAAAAACAAAAACAAAAACAAAACAAAACAAAATTTAAAAATATAAAAATATTTTTTAAAACAGATAAAAATGAAAACCTGACCATTTTTACCAGGAATGTTTAATTGACATTTTCTGAGGATTCATGAGATTGTCTCATGGACTGTCCATTTCATGGGCCTTTTGTCTTGTGGGCTTTTGGTCTCCTGGGATAACCCAGATTTTTTAAGGACTGAGCTTTGTTAAAACCAGCATGTGATTTCCAGTAGAATATGGGCAGTTGCCTCGTACTATTGCCTACACTGGTTTAGGAATTCAGTCTTCTCTTTATTTTTGGAATGATTATCTACAATTTTTAAAGTTCCAACAAATTCGTTATTTTAAGATTTGGGCATTACACAATTTACTAAATGCTTGGATGTTTTTTGTTTTGTTTACAGCTTGATGCCCCTCTGTTTGTGACTTTCTACCAATGTGTAGTGACTGTTATGATGTGTGTCATGCTCAGCTTGGTAGGGAAAGCATTTCCAAATCTAGTCTCATTCCCTCCATTGAAATTTGATTACAAAGTAACCAGGGAGGTAAGAATTACTCAACAGGTGTCTTTTTTTAATCTAGCCAAATAGTTTACATCATGGCATGAATGACTTACAAAGAACATTTTTCTGTTGTCATTGTCATGCTATTCAAATTTAAGACTTATTAGGCAACTGTACTTTCAATCAAAATGAATATGGAAATCATTCCAAAGTTGTCATTTCATAAACATTTACATACAAGTACATGTAGTCAAACAGTAAAAGTGTGTAGTGCCAGCAAGATGACCAAGAAAACAAATACATTTGTACATTAAATGTATTAAAAATATGAAAATATAAATCATGTTTCACCTACATGTAGTAGAAAAGACCTTTCTGTAGTGTATTTTTGGTTTTAATTGTTTTTAATTTGAGTTGATATTGTGCAAAATATAGACAAACATTTCATTTTATGCTGGCATATTTTCAAGGTTTGTTGTTCCATGGTCAAGGGGAAAATATTTACTTTGAAATAGAAACAGGGCCCCCTTTATGAAAAGTGCTCCAAGTTATCTATGAATTACACTGTCTTTATTGGAATACCTCCAGAATGATGGCCTTGATCTCCATCCCCTGACTAAGATTATGATATTTAGATCTCTTTCAAACAGGATACTTCCTCTTTTTAAATACATAATGAATATTAGAGGGCAATCTGATAATATTGTTATGAATGAGAGCAGAGTAACCACAGTGCAAATAATCAGGTTATGAATATTATAAAACTTGAGATCTCTTCTGATAAATATATAAGAGTGTCTGTAAAGAACATTAAAGTCTATAGATATCTCTGACAGGTTTTATGACATATCATCTTTTCATGGATGAAATAGACGTATAAAACATGAAATAACGAAAGAAGACCGAACCTTCTTTTCAAGGTAAAACAACACTTTATTGGTAAAGAACATTATTTTGATGAAGATGTATTTGGTCAATAATCACATAAGTATAAGTATAATTCAACCAGAGAAGATGTTTGTGTGTGAATATTTGCTTTAGATGTAGGCACTAATAGTGAATTTGGAACCCCTTAAGTTCCGTCCCGAAATGATTGTCTTTAAATTTACATTTTGTTTAATAATTCTAATTTCATAATACCTTGTTCAAATAATATTGACATGTAAATCAGTAATATTGTGTTTATAATGTACCATTAATTTTTGTACTTCCATATTTTTCAGGTCTTACCATTGTCTTTGGTATTTGTGGGAATGATTACATTCAACAACTTGTGCCTAAAGAATGTGGGTGTCGCATTCTATAATGTTGGCAGGTCACTCACTACTGTATTCAATGTGGTAAGATAACATGTTCACTGTAGCCCTTTTAGGGTACTCATTCAATGGAACAGTCAATTTGATACTGTTAAAGGGTTTCATTCTCTAAAAATTTTCTTTTTTTTAAAGGCTTTCCTTAGAAATTGCTCAAAATATAATTCTTTTTCATTTTTTTCTTTATTTTTTCATAAAAGGAATCAAACAGGATATGATAAGAAAATAATGCACACAGAATATTATGGGAGATCTTACTTAAGTTGCTGTAGTTGGTGAAAATGTTCTGGTATTTTGTATAATTCAGAGAGTAATAAGTATCTGGTTCAGGGTGGTTTACCCTAACGTAAAGTTTCTTTTAATAAAAGCACACAATTAAAGAAACATATCAGTGAAAGTTTGAGAAAAATGTTATAAAGTACTGATAAAGGGGCTTTCACATATCCACTCTTGGGCCTGTACGGCGAGTAAAAACAGACATTTTGGCCAATTTCGTACAGTGCCCGGCCGGCTCCCTTGTTCCCACTGGCACCGGGACATATTTCACCAGCCGTATGGGCGCTGCGGTGCTCAGCTGGCTGCTCCCAATTCTCCCGGCGTTGTCATCTGACCGTTAGGCTGTAAAAAGCCTGTGGTGGCACCCTAGGGGTCCCGTGCGGGCTCCGCACAATTTTTTTCCCGCCAGTTTTTGTGAAAAAAAAATTGACGGGCGCGTTGCAGTGCTCAAGTGTGCTGCACGGCTGTCCTGCTGCCCCCTCATGGCGGCATCAAATCCACCTCTCAAATGTACAACGCAGCTATAAATACAGGAGGACGCAAATAGGCGCCAGCCGGGCGCCGTGCGGTGCACCTGTTCATCGGACGGAGCCCGGAAGCTTACCGCACGGCACCTGGGCAGCATCCTCGGTTTGTTGATGGGTGTCTTGCGATTATTCTCCACCAATTTTCATCAGGCACCGCCCGGGAGCCGTAGAATATGTGACCACACACGCCGTAGAAATGAAAATCGTAAGGGACCCGTACGGTCTCTAAATTCCATGGCAAGCCACCGGGTGGGGAAAATCATACGGGGCCCGGTGGATTTGTGACCTAGGCTTAAGCTTAAGTAAAATAAGAAATTTAAAAGCTGTATTTGATCAGGCACAATTTCTAGTTTGATTACAGAAAAATCAGATCATTCTGAAAAAAAAATGCTCTTACAACTTCTAAATGTACCTGTAGATGCAGAAGTACAAAAAGTGACATGAAAATCTTGCTCCTGGTGAAGATTTGTTTTTGTCGTCTTTTGTAGAGTCTTTCATACTTTGTGCTGAAGCAAACAACATCCTTGAAGGCTGTCTTGTGCTGTGTTGTGATCATCAGTGGGTTCTTACTAGGGGTCAACCAGGAAGGGTCATCAGGTAAATACCTCTCTTCAACTTCAAAATGATAATTTATATGACAAGTTAATTCTCTAGATTTCTCCTGATTGTAATTCTATACCAGGCGATATAACATTATTCAGCTATACTACTTGTTATACTGAAATGTTGCTACATCAGAAATTATCTGTTATTTCATGAGTTTTATTTCCATTCTTTCTTTAATTACCTTTTTGATGCTTTACTGTAATAAACAGAGAAAATTGCGTGGGGCATGTATTTTTATTTTAATGCAAGGAATTTCTTACAAAAGGTCATTCATAGGTTATGTTGGCATTGTCATGAATGAAGTGAATTGGTTCTTAATTTGCCCAGAGTGTTTTCAGAAAAATAATCAACAAAAAGCAATCAATGAGAATAATAGGAATTCTACCCAGTAATCACAGATGTCATTGTAAATAGTGGAGTAATTTCAGTGGATTATGCCATAGTCACCATCCATCTTCTTCCCTTCATATTTGACTGCTTTTTGTCTCGCCTGCCTAGCGGAGCGAGACTATAGGTGCCACTATTTCTGGCAGTGCCAGCGGCGATGGCGGCATTGTCTTCAACAATCATGCTGTAATCACAATAACTTTCTATGGATTTTAGATCGAATCACCAAATTCATACCACAGGTACATCTCTTTGAGGTGCAGGTCAAGTTCGAAAATGAGTCAAATCTGACCAAGGTCAAAGGTCAATGAACTTTCTGCATAAAGCACTGTAATCACAATAACATTCTATGGATTTGAGGTAGAATCAACAAATTCTTATCAAAGTACATCTTTTAAAGGTGCAGGTCAAGTTCGAAAATGAGTTGAATCTGGACAAAGGACAAAGGTCAAGGGGTCAACGAACTTTCAGTTAAAAATCACCTCACATGTAATAACCTTTGATTTAGGATCACCAAATTCAAATCACAAGTATATCTCTTGAAGGTGCATGTCATGTTTGTGATTGGGTCAGTGTAAAATGTCAAAAGGTCAATGAACTTCTAGTGAAAATCACTTTACATTTACACATTAATGACTTTTTGTACCTTTGAGGTATGATCACCAGATTCATACCACAGTTACATCCCTTGAAGGCACAGGTCATATTAGAAAAGTAGGTCAAATTTGACCTAGGTCAAAGTTCAAAAGGTCAGTATATAAACTTCATTGAAAGCTAAAATAACAGCATGCACAAACCACATTGTCTCATTTTCCAAGGATAAAATGTATGTAACATCATCATTATTGCTTACTAGTATGATAAGCTGCCATACCGCAGTTCACATTCTGATTCGCATATTGAGATGCAGGCGAGACAACGCTTGGCGATTGCCTTGGGGGTTTTTTGATCTTGCTTTTTCAAAAGTTGAATAGAAAATTTCTCTTGTGATGAGTGAATATTGAGAGTACAACTATACATTGGCTAGATTTTGAATTTGCTAAATTGCTTTTTCATTTTTCTCTACCATATTTGCAGGTAGCTTATCCTATAGTGGTGTGCTGTATGGTGTCCTTGCTAGTCTCTGTGTATCCCTTAATGCAATCTTTACGAAGAAGGTACTCCCAGTGGTAGAGAGTAACATCTGGCGTCTCATGTTCTACAACAATCTCAATGCCATCGTTCTTTTTCTTCCTCTTATGCTCATCTTTGGTGAGTTGTCCATCCTGCGGACATTTGACCATCTTAGCAGTCTCCAATTCTGGAGCATGATGACTGTGAGTGGAGTGTTTGGCTTTGCCATCGGGTTTGTGTCTGGTCTACAGATCAAGGTAACCAGCCCTCTTACACATAACATCAGTGGTACAGCTAAGGCCTGTGCACAGACCATCCTAGCAGTCACATACTTTCAAGAGATCAAGACAGCATTGTGGTGGAGTAGTAATTTCATGGTACTTGGTGGATCTGCTGTCTATACATACGTACGTAAACAGGACATGGATCAGGAAGCTGCTGAGAATCAGAGAGCAAAGGCTGATTTAGAAGAGCAGAAAACACTCACTTCAGTCAAATCCTAGATTCACTTAGAATCATTAGTCAATGATGTGCTCTGTTACCTTGAGTTTAACCCTAAAAAGGCCAGGTTATTTTGCCGCTCTCTCAGCCGCCCCAGAAAAATTTCAGCAACTTGGCACACAGATAGAATATCTTATAAAGAATAACCCTGTAAAGTTTCATATCTATATCGCAAACAATTTTTGAATCATCACCAATTGATTATTTACATATTCGAGAATTGACAATTCTGCATTGTGTACATTACACATGGAGAGATGACCATTTTGGCCGTGCTCAGCGTGGCGATTTTTGATGCTGCGCGGTACCCGTTGGCCCTTTTAGGGTTGAGTAGCTGAAATCTTGAGTAGAGCTTCCCATTAAATTCATATCTCTGTGCATCTTAGTTTAAATTATTCACAAGTAAGTTCATGGTTAAAGCACATTTTTATGCTCCAAAATCACAGTGTGGTACATGTACATGGTTTTTTAGGTTCCATAACATTTGCTCCTTTGAAAATTGCTCCGGTCTAACTTTGCCATGTTAATCCTAAACCTAAACCTAACCCTAACCCTAACCCTAACCCTAACCCTAACCCTTATCCTAATCTACACATTGTCCTGAACAAAAAACCAAATCATGACCTTGACCTTAACCTTTGACCTTTCGAGATATGGACGGCGGAGCAAATGTCGCAGGAGCAAATGTCGTGTCACCGGTTTTTAAATTTATTAATTTTGTTTTATTTCAAAGTAGGGGGAGGATTGCCCTTTTTGAAAGAAATTGATTGTCATAGGGCTACCACTATGAACATGACAGACAAAATATACGTCTCATTCTAACTCCACTATGGTTCTGGTAGACAAAAGAACTTCCCTTCACTGCTATTTTGTAAAATAAGTAGCACAGGTGAATATGTATGTAACACATGTTCGACCTATTTTTACAGAATAGCAGTGAAAGGATGTTCTTTTGTCTACCAGAACCATTGTGAAGGGTAGAATGAGGGGTTGTTTATTTTGTCCACTCTCTTTGTCCGTCATGTTCAGTGGGTCCACGCACATTTGAAATAAGGTATTGCAGATAAGAGATTGTTTACCTATAGCTTTTCCCTTCATCATTTATCAGATGGAATCAAGGTCAAATTGAATGTAGAATATAATGAAAGGAGAGGTAGAATTCTTTGGGATAAAGACAGGAGAATTTGATATAGTGCTTTTCCCCCCACAAAATGTCATTACATTTTAGAGGCTTGTGTGGTTCCTTTCATCTAAAATGCTTGATATGTACCTTCTTGTTAAAGCAGGGCTCGCCTTTAACAGTTGCCCAGGTGCCAGTGGCCTCCTGAAATGGCGTCGGGTAACGTGAAACTGTCGGATCGGTGGCCAACCGGGCCACCGAAAAAATACAGTGTAATGTATGAATAAATAAAATGTAGCATCCGGGCCACCTGAGAATCAATTTGACCACCTGGATCTTATGCTCAAGTGGCCCTGCTGGCCACTTTAAAAGAAGTTAAAGGCAAGCCCTGGTTAAAGGCTTTTTTGTGTAAAGTACTGCTTGAAAGTTAGTGTACATCATAGACATATATGTAGTATGGATAAAGGTTGTGGTGTTGTGCTCTTATTAATCAGTTGAACATTCTTTGATATCATGTTTGATTAATGGAAATGTATGTGGCTTAGTCCTCTTTCTGGTCTTTATGTGCAACAAAATACATCTACAATGTTTTATTTCTTCATTCCATGACTGAGAGTTGAAACTGCTGTAATAAGGGGATTGGAGCCCTGGGTCTCATTGAGGCTTTAATAAGCTCTGGTCTAGTTGCGTCAAATCTATTCAATAAGATGAATTGAGTCAATTTAGTAGATGACTCAAATCAAACTCTGAATATGTTCAGATGATCATATACCTCAATGAAATGTCTTATTACAGCATCAGTAAACAAGAGCAATTCCTCATGAGAAAGTTGGTTTTAGTTTTAGGAAAATAATTACTTATTTATTTGGCATTCGAATTGACTGCAGTTTAGTCTTGACAACCCTGCCTAAGAGTAAAAAGATAATGGGTATCTTTCTAGAGTTAAAATATAGCTTGGATGATGCTGCAAAATTTTTATTAGTGTTAATTAGATTGTTTTTATGTATTCAGTGCCTTATGATGTGACAAAAAAGGGACAATTCCAAATTACCATTCTCCAGTGTTTATGAGCTTGAATCCTGATCTTATCATTTAATAGTCTTGACCCAAATATCATTTAATTGAAACAAATACACTGCACCATACTTGTACCTAGCCTTTAATAAGAGAAAGTGGACCCTGCGTTGTTGCTTTTTTTATTCATTATTTACCCAAAGAACTTAAGGTGTTCTGCTCACTTTAAATGTGCCATGTTATTTGGTGCCATATAGCATAACTTTTATGTACAGTGCAATGTTTGGATATAAGATTATAATGGAAATAAATAATAATAATATTCCGCTTTTATATAGCGCCTAATACATCGATGATGTCTCTAAGTGCTTTAGAGATATATTATTACCCCGGTCATCAGATTCTGTCATTTATTAGAAATTTATTAGAAATAGAGGCTTTCCTCTGTTGTGCAGTCATCAGAACATTCTTTTAGTACTTGGGTGGAAATGTAAAAATGACATCTTTAGATATGTTTTGCAATTAGACAAGTACACCATCAACTCTGAACTAAAACTAAAACATTTTTTAAAAAACGTCTAACCTGCCGAACTGCAACCTAAAAACAACCCGTCTTTAAAAAACTACATTGCTTAGTTTCTTTGAGCAATGTTTCTCATTGAAATCTTTATGAAAGGGAACCTTTATATTGTGAGAACCATATTTCTTGTTTCCCTTCTGGTCTTTATAAATAAGTTTGTAAACTTCTAACATACATGAATTTTTAAGATGTGTACAGTTAAGGAAATTCAAAAAGTTTCAGAAATAAAAAAGTGACTTTATCACTTTCTATGAGTATGTAAATTCTGTTAAGGTTGTTTGGGATTTATCCTGTTTTCATGCATAACATATTGGGCATTGCTGTCTATTTTGGATACTGAAACATACAGAGAACCATTTGTCAGTATTTGTTGTTACTTCTTTACTATTCCAGCTAAGTAAATACATTTTTATTTCATATATATATATATATATATATATATATGAGGTCTACAGCATTTATTAATATCATTTCTAAGTTAGGTATAAAGGATATTGTACTGTACAGCAACTAGATCTTTGTCATATTTTACATTATAGGCTCTGATATGCCAATATTTAAGAAGCATTAGAAATTTTTAAACATCATTGAAGAGAATTGCCTTACTTGATTAATTTACTTTCTATATCATGTATATGTACACCTTTATTTTCTTATCAGGAAATCATAGAATCAAGATTAAAATGGTTCACCAAATTAATCATTTCTTGATGTTGGATACTTATGGTAAACATTTCTTATTGTCCCAAGGAAGGACCACATTGCTTTGTACACATTTCTTTTGTAGTATTAGGATAGAAAGTAAAATGTTTCATGGTATATTTTTGTATATATTGTACTATGGAGATTAACATTTATTACATATTAACTTATAAATATTAATAAAAATACATCATGTTTTGATCAGATTGAAATGAAAATGGTCTTTTTATACATCTATCATGTAAATACTACATGATATGTTGACATTTTATTTTTAAATAATTATGGCGTTACTGGTTAAATTTACTTTGCTGTCAGCATATGTCTTAGTTGAAGATGATCTAATTATATTTGGTTTTCAAAGTATCTTTGTATATACATTACATGTATATGAGGATGGGGACTGGGAATGAATGTACAATAGGATTGCTGGAAAATGTTAAATGAAAACTAAAGTCTAATATTTTTTTGTTGACAACTGTATTGATAAATGTTATACATAACACGATCCCAAACTAGGCTTTCAAAAAGTCAACCTAAGGCAATTTCAGTAGCCTTGTCCATCACCGATTGAATTGTGTGAACATTACAATGACGTATTACGTAATTTGAAGATGATTTTTATAGCAGTGGCGGATCCAGGAATTTGAAATGGGTGCGGGCACCAGCGGTGAAGGAGCAGAAGGTGTGGGAAGGGGGGGGGGGGTCACAAAACAGAAAAATTAAAGGGGCGCGCACCCTTGGCACCCCTGCCTGGATCCACCACTGTATAGGCAATACAATATGGTATTGAAATTGCCCTTAAGTCGATTTTCCGAAAGTCTTTGCGATCGTGTTACATGCATCTGTTTTGATAAAGATATCTATTTGGGACTTTGATCAGCTTAATTATTGTTTGTACGAAGTCCACGTTCCGGCAGACCTCAGACTCTGCTTTCTGACTGATGAGGGTTAGTCCCTTTTACAGATGTCATCGAGATTAAATACACATGGCTGAAGCTTTTATTTGAGGCTTCCTCTAACAAAACAGAAGTGTTACCTCTTGAAAAATCAATTTTGATTTTTTTTTATTATTATTATTTTGGGGGTTCTTTGACTACTAGTTGTATAAGGCTGAATGTTAAATCAGAAAATAAGTTAGCAAAACTTAATTGAGTATGATGACTTAAGTTTGGATGACTTTTTTAGGTGAATTTTGATATAAAGTCAATTTTGTGAACTTGTGTGGGTTTGGATAAAGAAGAGAATCATAAAATTTGTGAAGGAGTAAGACATTTCAGGGGTACCCACTCATCCAAAGCCTGTTATTTCTTCTTGTTTCTTCTCTATTTTTTGGAAGAAATTTTAATTTTTAACTGAAGTTTAGGTCCGCATATACAGTTGACTTTGCTTTTTATGAGGGTATTAAAGAGTTGGAGATTAGTATGTCCGAGCCACATTTTTATTTGAGATGTAGAAGTTTTTAGTCAAACTTGAAATTGCAAAATTACATGTCAAGAATACAGCTACTGGTTTGGAAGATAATAACAAAGCAATAGTAATAATATACAAAATTCATAATCATAGTAATGATGATAATTACAATGATGAATTCTATGTTCGTTGGGTTAAAACTTGTTTTAAATGTCACTAAATGATGTGTTCTAGAGAAGAGTAGATAAGCATTCCATAGAGATGGAGCTGTATAATATTAACGCTTTTTCTCTGATAGCAGAAGTGGTTCTTGGTACTGTCAATACTACTAGAAGAGCAGAGATTTCTTCCTAGACATTCTGACACAAGAATTTGTGAGATATATGTGTAGCCAAACCATCAACTGCCTTCACTGTGAGGAGCAAAAATTTTGAATTCTGTTGCTTTGCATATTAGTAGAAGGTGGAGATTTGTAAGATTTGCGGCATATGTAGGAAAATTTCTACTGATTACTGAAGATCTGGCCAGCACAATATATGTACTTTGCAGTATAGCAAGTTGGTAAGAAGATGATTTGAACAGTAAAGCATTTCCATAATCTATACAAAACATCAGTGAATAATGAGGCTGCAACCTTATCTAATAAAGCATTACCATACAATAATTAAATAAATGAATAAATAATATTAATAAAAATATATAAATATATATATACATATATATATATTTATATATATATATATATATATATATATATATTTATATATTTATAAATATATAAATATATATATACATATATATATATATATATATATATATATATATATATATATATATAAATTGGATACTGAACTTTTTCCTCGGTAGTTTTTTTTTTTTTTATATACTGAAATTTATTTCTTAAGAACAATACTAACTGTTGTGTGCACTACATTTCTCATTTATTACTATGAATAATTCAGATTGGAACCCATCATTTGTTACTATTAAGCATTTGACATATATAATCTCTCTGTCAGAACTTTTCTTATTAAATGCAAGAAAATGAAAAATACATGTTTACATGTGAACTACTCTTGAATTTTGGCACTAATTTGGTTGCAGAAGACTTTTCAACTGGCTTGTAACAGTGGTGGTTAGACTTGTGTACCTGATACCTTGAAGTCTGAATGAAATATTTTTTTCATTTTTGTGACCATAGCCCCCAAAACCAACACTTTATTGTATTTGTGAGAAGTTAAAAATGAGTAAGTGAGATTGAGACATATACACTAGCAAAGCTAAGGGGGGCAGTGGGGGAGACTGCCCCCAGACAGTTTTTCCCCCCATTTTTTTTTTTTTTTTTTTTTTTTGGGGGGGGGGTTGTTGAGAATTATGGAGGAAAACTGAACTCCTTAAAATCTGAGGACCCCCCCCCCCCCCCCCCCCCCTGAGTGACTTTTGGATGGCTGGCAAAAACAAAATTAGTACATGTAGACATAGCCAATTGGATGTACATAAAGCAGATTATAAAAATCTCAACACACAAAAAAAAATGGTCAGTGGTTGCTCTCCGTTATTTTGTTTAAATTCATATACTCATTTATTCATTATGTGGTCTATTTATTTGTTTATTTATATATTTATTCATTCATTTATAAAGACTTAATAGCACCACAGGCTGAAACGGTCAGTTTACAAAGAAGCAACAAAATATTTACAAAGGTATTTTTACAAAGGCATGATTATAGGCTATAGTCTACGAGACCGACAACCCATGAGACTGACAGCCCACTAAAGACCGACAGCCCAAGTCTCATGAGCATTCTGACAATTATATTTTCAGGGTACATGAACCAACGGCCCACGAAGCTACCAGGCCGAAATGTGGATTTTGTGGGCCTTCCGACAACTTTTTGAGGGTTCACGAGACCGACAGAAAGCCCATAAGACAGCGTCTTCTGGGCTTTCTAGCCACTTTTCAAAGGGTTCACTATGGACCGACATTTTGTTGCGTTGTATATTTCTTTGTTTTGTTAGTCTCTTGGCCCTTTTAGACCATTTTTCTTTTATATTTTTTGTTACATAGGCCTATTTCTTAGTTTTGTCGTCTACTGTGCCCCCCTTTGCCCCCCCCCCCCCCACCCCCGGGGGGGGGAGCGCTGCCTCTCAGGGGCGGCAATACAGGTATATATAGTACCCTACATAACTTTTTGAACACCTCTTGATTACCAGCTTCTCCAGTTACTCGTACATGAAGCAGGGAAAATTAGAGAATTTGCGCGCAGAGCACTTGGCAAAATTGATATGGTCTAATCATGTAATACCTTTTGTATTTCATATTGTTTAGAAGGTTTCATTTCCCCGAGTTTTTGCATCATTTTTCCTTATTTTATTTTACACCTCCGAATTAATTGGGGGGTAAAATGATATGCTTCCCCGCGGCCCCCCATATTTTCTTGGGGGGCAACTGCCCCCATGATCTACGCCCTGTTCACATATAGAAGTAAAAAACGTTTAAAAAAAAAAAAAAAAAAAAAAAAAGCATTTGACACTTTTGATCATTGATATTACTCAAACAGTTCACAAAGAGGGTGAAAATACAGCTTATAGAAATGCATGAGAGCGGGTGATTTGGGAAAAAGTGTACAAAACGCCGAGATCACTGAGTTCCTGCCCTAAGCAGGAGCAGCATCTGCATCCTGCTCGTCCATATTTTGGGAATAACTAGTTTTTAAGAGAAGTGAGTCCCCCGGGTGAGTCCATCCCCCTGAAAAAAGACTCTCTCCAGGCTCTCTCTCTCTCTCTCTCTCTCTCTCTCTTTCTCTCTCTCTCTCTTTCTCTTTTAAAATTCCCTTCCAAAAAAGAACAAACGTAGGGGCCTACACTTTTATTTGCCAATATAAAGAACAAAATTTACTTTCATTTACATCAAGACTAAATAAAATGGTTAAAGAAAAAAAACCTCAGTTAACTAAAGGACCCCACCCCACCCCCTCGATCACTATTATGAAAACCCCCAAACCATCCCTGAAAAAAATCCTATACTCCGCAACGGCGCAAGTTCTCTGATTCCCTGATTCATTATCAGGGAATCAGGGAATCAGAGAACTAACCCTAACCCTAACCATAGGGTTAGGGTTACGGGTTAGGGTTATAGTGGAGGCGCTTGACTGGAGATGCGAGGATCGGGCCCGGATCGGGCGTTCCATCCATCCCAAGCACGGCACTTATGCTCTTGAGCAAGGCATTTTATCTACATTGCTCTTTTCTCGTACATCAAATAAATGAAGAGCTCTAGGCATATTGATACCAGCGTGTACGTGCATGTATGTTATTTATTTAAAAAAAAAAAAAAAAAAAAAAATCAGACAGGTATCGGACGGGATCGATAATGCAAAGCGCGCGCTTCTATTCGTATCATTGCCTAGTCTAGATTCTATCCGTTTTTTATATTTGGTTTATTCCCTAACGCTGCTCTTTCTCTACACGCATATCCCACACAGAGCGCGACTCTCCACTAATCGCGCGATCCCCACAATTTCACCCGTCGAAAAAAAACGTCTAGAAGCTTTTGCCATGATGCGGGGTCAAAAGTTCACGCTAATATATTCTGACGTAATGCCTGGTCGCACGCTGTAATGAATATGCATAAGTAAGATCATCGATTCAGTGTGTGTGTGTGTGTGTGTGTGTGTGCAAGGAGTTATCACAGAACTTTGATTTGATCAAGGAGTTATGATAACTCCTTGATTTGATAACTCTTTGGTGTGTGTGTTGGTGAACTTTGTGTAGTATCTGCACTGATTCCAAAAATGACCCTACTCATGTCACGGTTATCCCTCTGCCTTTGGACAGGCAGCGGAAAAGCTTTGACCACTTATTGACCAAAAATAACCATTTTGATTACACATTGTTTTATTGAATCAGAGCAAAGAAGGATTTGGTAGGCCCCCAAAATAACAATTTGTGTCCCTTTCCGCCCGAAATGTGATTTAAATTTTTTAATCAGCATCATTAAAGGGGTGGGTCTCGATATCCAAAATTGATGTGAAAATGTGTGTAGGTTCCAAAACAATAAAATTATTCATTGTACTTCAATCGTTTTGACCATTTCAATTATTATGCCCACTTTGATCCACTATGACTACATGATTGTATTTGCAAATTTTTATGAGAAACTAAAAATTAGTGAGCAGCAACGGACTTCCTCTCCAAAAGAACAATTTTGGTGGGGAAGATTATTTTGACAAACTTAATTACCCAGAAGTATCTAAGTATACTTTTGCTCTGATTCCAAGAATGTCAGTCGAATAGGCCTTACTCAGGACATTCTGGTCGTTATGGTCACTTTTTGACTCGGAATAACCATTACACCACTCCTTCTATGTCCGAAATCAATTATTGGATGCATCTATTCCGTTCTGAAAATGTCGGTAATATGACTATTTTGCTTATTTTCTGTTAGAAACTTGAAACTTATGAAATCTAAAGCTTGTTTTGAAATTCAAAATGTCTGATAGGGAAGCCAATTTATCTGACTAACATTTGCAAGTAAAAGTATAAGACAAGATCATGTTGTTCTGATATTGATAGAAAAAGAATAATGAGAAGTCAACACAATTATCTATCTCCCACTCTAATAAATGGAGCATTTCATTCATTCTCATTTAAATAAGTAACCATGACAACCATGTTTTATCATTTTTCAGTACACCCAGTTATACCCTCCAAAATAAATCATAAAGCAATCCATCACAGCTAATCACTTATTTTTACAAGCCTCCCAAATTGGAAAATTTTGAAATGTCCGTCCGTGACGCGAACTGATCACACCCTTATGTCGTTTTCCCCAAGCTTCATAATTCCGAAGTGTCGTTACTTCGAAGGTTCGTAATTCCATATACAATCTAAAAACTGATGTGTTAAATCACCATTTAAAAGTGCCGAGGAGTGACCACTTTTTTCAAAATTCGTGTTTTGAAGTGACTTCGGAACCTCAGGAATTATATATGAACCTTCTGAAAATACATGTACGAGTGCGTCCCTTTAGATAAGCTCAAACGTACAACACTGAATTTTCATGTTATTGCGATTCAAGAATAGTTTTGTTTTGACATTCATATATGTTGTCAAAATGTATACATTGGTGCACTCAGTGCCGTGAAATTAAGAGGCAAGGGATTTCTGTCCGTTCCCTTAGTTTGAGATTCATGCCTTCCGTGCCCTTGCCTTCATGGGAAGGGAAAAATATTAATCCTTTTTCAGGTACACGAGCCTCCTCCTCCCCCCCCCCCCCCACCCACTTGTTACCTCCCTCTTTGTCCCGACTGGGTATGGAATGACCCTGTAATAATTATATGCGCCACTTTGCATAATATAGAAACATGCCAATGAGGATTGGCGGATGGAATCGGGTCATGGCGGAGATTACAAGTCCAAGTTGATTTTTGCGTTTATCTGCCTGATTATTAAAAATTTTAATCTTCTTTTTTTTTAGTGGAGGAGGGAATCTCATAAAAAAAATCAAACATTAAAAACTTATATGTTGGTTTATTCAACGGTCAAAATACTACCAAACCGAGTCTAGCAGGATCAAAAAGGTGTGATCCGAACATACAGCTCTGTTTATTATTCCACATATTGAATGAAATAAGAACAAAAGGGACAAGCATAGCAATAAAAATTATAAAACAGAACGAAGAAATAAAAATTGATATGTGGTATGGGGGTGGTAACAGAGGCTAATTTACCTATCAAAGGTCAATCCCCAACTTGAACATTGAAATATAGGCAAGTTAATTATTGTTATAAACAGTTCAATACAAGATCTAATACTACTATATAGCAGTATTAGATCTTGTATTATTGAACTGTTTATAACAAATATTGCTTCTGATATATGTTTACAATGATGAAACAGTGGCGGATCTACGGGGGGGGGGGGGGGTTTAGGGGGTTTAAACCAGGCCCCTAAAGCTCCGCCATCTTGTCGGGGTCCATTAGAAGCCCCGATAAGCACCTTTGCATAATTCATGAGCGTAAATGCATGATTCATTTTGTAAGATGCTCCCCGAGAGTAGCATGTGTTTGTACGCGGTATGAAACACATTACGCGCATCAGCTTAGAGCATGCGCAGTAAGAAAGGTCAAATTCAGTAATATATGCATTTATGGTAATGTATTCATCGCTTCAACGTACAGATTCGGCGAATCAGCGTCGGTAATTTCTAATTGTGGCAGACGGTACTCGGTCAATGCACTTTAATTGTAATCGATCTCCGAATCAAAATAAATCGCTTTGCAAATTTGTAAACAAGTAAATAAAGCTAAAAATGTAACCGGACAGACCGAATCAAATCATGGATACAGGTCATGTAAAAATAAATGTAAAGTACTTGACACGTCACCAGTGGCATAAGTCTCTTTTGTTGTTGATATACTTAATACTGGTGAATATATTCATTTGATATGCATAAAGGATAATGATAAATAAATGAATAAATAAATGAAACATATATGTATAATGAAAAAAAAAAAAACCCTCTTGCAGTGTAGGATTTTTTTTCAGGGATGGTTTTCATAACAGAAAGGATAATCTTCATTTGGGGGTGAGGGAATGGGGTCCTTTAGTTAATTGAGTTTTTTCTTTAACTTTTTGGTTAGTCTTGATGTAAATGATTTTTTTTTAAAGTGTATGTTTGTTCTTTGTCAGAAGGGATTTTTAATGTTATTAAAAGGAACAATCCACTAGCGTAGCTGAGGGGGGGGGGGGGTAGGGGGGGGGGCAGAGTGCCCCCGACAACTTTTCCTCCCTTTTTTTGTTTGTCAGAGAATTATGGAGGAAAACATGTGATAACCCCCCCCCCCCCCCCCCCCCAGCGTCTATTTTGAGGGCTGGGGAGTCTAGATGTAAATGATTTTTTTTATTTTTTTAATAATATAAGTGTACATTTGTTCTTTTTTGAAAGGGATTTTTTATTTTATTAAAAGGAACAATCCACTAGCGTAGCTGAGGGGGGGAGGGGTAGGGGGCAAATTTTCCTCCCATTTTTTTTCTTGCTTGTCAGAGAATTATCGAGGAAAAGATGTGATAACGCCCCCCCCCCCCCCCCCCTCTGAGCATCTATTTTGAGGGCTGGGGGAAAATTTGCCCCCTCCCCTCCGAGCGAGTTTTGGAGAGCTGGCGAGAAGAAAAAAATACGGGTTTCCCTTCAAGCAGAGTTTTAGAATTTACAATTTTTTGTTTTTTGTTTTTGCTTGTCAGAGAATTATAATTATGGAGGAAAACATCTGATAACTCACCCCTCCCCCCCCCCCCCCCTCACTGAGCGCCACTGGAACAATCAAAATACCGGGAAGAATTATTTTCTTTTACTTTGCATTTGTGAGTAAAATTTATATGTTGCCATTCACTAGCGTACCCAAGGGGGCCGGGGGCAAGGGGGGGGGGCAGAGTGCCCCCTGACAAGTTTTGAAAAAAAAAAAGGTTATCGCCATTGTCGCCATATATAACCCTTTTTTTTTTTTTTTTTACCCCTCTTGACGCCAAAGTCCAGACGCCACTGTTGCCATTCCTTTCCAGCTTTCATGCCTGTAAGTCACCACCCAATCACAAGTCTTATACAATACTATTCATTTCCATCAACTTATGATTGACCATTCCAGTCAAAGCTTATTGTCTTCACTCTTCCTTTCACATACGCAGGCATGGCAGCGGTGTCGCTAGAGAATTATGAATGGGGCAATAGTAACTGTGCCAAGAAAAAAAATTCCCACAAATTTCCAACAATGAAAAAGTAAAACTGAAGTTTATATTTTTATATATTTTTTGACATGCCAAAATACTGACAGTTTGAAACATTACAAATATTAAGGTGTATTGCCATCCTGCCATCCCAGTTGTGCATCCAGGATTTTGTAAAAGATGGGGCACACATTGCAGAAAATTCTCTGATAAGTTGAAAAAGGTCATTTCCAAGGAGGCGGGGGGGAGGGGGTACAATCTTGAAGTTGTATACTGAAGTTATGTCACTCTGTATCAAGGGGGGCATGGGCCGGAATTGCCCCCTAAATCTGATACTGCCCCCTTCGACCCCCACCCCCTCGAGCGATACCACTGCTTTTTCTCTCATTTTTTTATCTTTCTCATTCCATTCTAACTCTGGCTTACCTTTCACACAAACTTTTCATTTAACATTTCTAGTTATGGAACCCCTGCCCCCCCCCCCCTTTGAATACTCTATGTAAAAGTATATCACATGAACATTATCATTAAAATGAGAATTCAAGTTAGAATTAAAAAGCTCTCAGAATATGTAAATGTTTAAGGTAACTAGATGGATGATTTTCCATCCCCTTAACATGATAAAAGAGATGAACTAAATCCTTTGTTTTTGTTGTCTATTTAATAACAATAAATATCAATTCAAATAACAAGTTTATAATTTGAAGAAGAAAAAAAAATCTTGAAATTGCACTCCCTTGCAGAAGTCTAGTGGTAAGTCAAATTTTCATATCACACTAGTATATCATTGAATGAATATTTGGTTTTTCTCACAAGTTCTCGAGCAATTTGCGTATCAACTGTTTCATTCTATTATACTGTTGAAATGGTCACTGACATAAATCAAATCTAGGTTTTGTTAAATTTCATTCAGCTGAAGGCACTTATTTTTTAGAATTTCAGCAAATGCAATATTCAAACAAAAATCCTCCAAATCAGAAACCCTTGTTAGGGATATCTGTATTGTTTTATTCTGAATGAAATTCATTACATGTATCCACTCGTGAGACTGCTGATCTAGCTAACAGGAATGAAGAGCTGTAGTGGTAATCCGTAAGTCTGTTGAATGAAAAGAGAAAATAGAACAAATTAAAAACTATTAAGGTCGTAAACAATAAGAAAGGACTGCAATGTGCCAGATATGTATATATGCATGACTCAAACAGAGTGAATATTGCTTGATAAAAAGCTATTTTACCCACATTCATTAAAATTAAGTTCTTCTGTAAGCATGAAAATGGAAATGATGAATCCTTATAAAAATTAAATAAAATTCCCATATTTGACTAAAAATTCTTTTTCAGGTGAGAGGGAAAGGAAATTACAATAGTTTCAAATAACTTGCTTCCTCTTCAAGTTGTGTACTAATGGTATAGGCCTATTATATATTTTTTACATTGATATATTTTTCGAAAACTTTTTTTTTTGTGGGGGGGGGGGGTATTGCCAAATTTAATTATGCACAGTAAAGGCCTACCTCTCCAAGCTTGAGCATGCAGGTCAGTATATCTGCTCTTTGTTCATTTCTCCGGATTGTGTATCTCAATATTCTTTCACCATCCATTGTAAAGAATCATGCTGTGTAAAAAGAGGATAAATAAATTTATAAGTGCATGTATAAATGAAAGTAATTTAGAGGTACACAATATATATTTCACAGAAATACTTGTACTCCACTAATTCTGGCTTTTTTTTTTTTTTTTGATCTTCTCAAACATCTAAATACATCTAATTCAGATCATAGATCAAAGCTCAAAAGAGACCGTTTTCACAGAATGTATTGTGAATAAATGTGAAGTGTAATCTTCTCTTTCTTTTCCATGCTTACACACAATCTCCGTGTCAAACTACATCTCGACGATAAATTTAGAACTGTAATTTCGAGAGAAAATTGTTTCAATCCTTTTTCAACACAACTCTTGTGAATCCTTTTAAAATATAGATAAATTATCGTAGATCACCTAGAATTGTACAAGTTATTTTCATTAATAAACTAAATGTACGAAATTTAATGATAATTTGAGCTCTACTCACCTTGTCCTTTTGAACTAACATTTCTCATTTCGTGCGGATGACGTCTTGCATATAATCTGCATAATTAATAGGTCTTGAATTGACGAAGTTGAGGTCAAATAAATTTTGATCGATACTGTCGAATTATGTACATATTCATGACCTAGCATCCAATCAAAGTTTCACAATAAACTGACACGCACAAGAAATATGAATAATGCAACGTATCGGGTGCTTATCGGGCTCTTCAAATGATCCGAAAGAGGCGGGGCCTAATTCCATTCGCGTAATGATTTCCGCGCGTGCTGCTTTCCGTCTAGTAAATCTATTATACGTCTATGGTTTAAACCCCCCCCCCCCCTTGGGCTGCCAAGTAACCATTTATTTGGGCAAAAAAGAGAAAAAATAGAGCATGCAAGTATGCTTAAAATCGCAAGCTAGCAACCCTAAAAATGAAAAATCTTCCTACTGTAGGAGGGGGGATACCCCCCTCCCACACCCTCCCCCCTCGCTCGCTTCGCTCGCTTCCAAGTAAACATTTATTTGGGCAAAAAAGAGAAAAAATAGAGCATGCAAGTATGCTTAAAATCGCAAGCTAGCAACCCTAAAAATGAAAAATCTCCCACACCCTCCCCCCTCGCTCGCTTCGCTCGCTTGGGCTCGGTCTCTACGCTCCCTCGCAATACCCAGCTCAGCCCCTCAAACCCCCTCCTTGGAAAAAAGCTAGATCCGCCCCTGTGAAAAGCTCCAACAAAACACTGTTTTAAACATTAGAAACCTTCTTTAAAATATTGCAACATAATTATCTGTCTATAATGTCAAGTACATGTAGTCATTTTCTACCATAAGACAATGACCAAAATAACAAGTGAATGAGTAAATTACGCAATGCGTAATAAATGTCCCCGCCGGAAGTGCAGATCTGTGGAAATTAACTAGCCTGAACCTTAAAACTTCAGTGAAAAACTTTAGTGAATAAAATAATAATGTTACTGCATGCAAAAGAAGAGAATACCAACAATGCATGTATACAACTGAAATATAAAACATGAAAACATTATGAACCTTCAGCCATTTTGAATAAATTTGCATAAATTTGCATGAATAATGAATTTCAAAATTCTGTGTAGAAGTTTGGAAGCCCCCACCCAGCCCTATCAGATAAAACAATCGGAATAAAAATCCGATGTGAAATAGAGAAGTAGCATTTTTCGTCAATTTTGAATAAATTTGCATAAATTTGCATAATTAATGAATTTCAAAATTCTGTGTAGAAGTTTGGAAGCCCCCACCCAGCCCTATCAGATAAAACAATCGGAATCAAAATCCGATGTGAAATAGAGGAGAAGTAGCATTTTTCGTCAATTTTGAATAAATTTGCATAAATTTGCATAATTAATGAATTTCAAAATTCTGTGTAGAAATTTGGAAGCCCCCACCCAGCCCTATCAGATAAAACAATCAGAATCAAAATCGGCCAAGAAATGACGGAGAAGTAGCATTTTCTAACATTTGAGCACACACGGACAGACGGACGGACGGACGGACGGACGGACGGACACCATAGGGACACACACACACACAACACACACAACACACACACACACACACACACGCGCGCGCACACACGAACGGAGCCCGTTTCATAGTCCCCTCGCGAACTTCGTTCGGCCAAGGAGTGGAGTTATCACAGAACTGGAGTTACAGCAGAAGCGAGCTTCTTTGAACCGGGTTCGATGCCGCGGCAATAAACTCAGTGGGTGTTCTTCCGTGATTTACGACAGCTGTGTACCTGGGTCTCGTGCCGAGGCTGGATCTGCGCATGCGCATCTTCGGCCGATCGAGTAAGATGACGTCATCTTGCTTTTTATAAAAATCGCAAACCCAGGCCCAGGGTACTACATACGAGGATAATTTCGCTTTAGACGAGGAATTACTGTTCTCGTCCGAAATCGACGAATTGGGATTACAACTAGATGAACGGGAAATTGAAAAGAGTGGGGAGGTAATTTCTTAACTCTAGATATCTTCGAAAAGAAGAGTAGACAACAGTACCTCCTTGATGTAGCTCTGCCGGACTGGATGGTTCTTTCAGCGGAGCTGCCCCGCTCCGCCAGTCCTGCCGGTGCGGTGGAGTGGCTGCGCGGCGCGAGGTCCGTGTGAAAGCTGCAGCTGCCATTTGTTACTCTGTTCTCAGATCTCTATTCACATTTTGTAGTTTAACCAAGGAGCTATAATTATACATGGGGCTCCCCCCAAAAAGAATCTGTAACTTGTCATGCTGGGGGTAGGGGCAAATCTGGCAAACTTGTTAATAACACACTTTTGTAGAGCTACCGGTACCGTACATGATTTATACTAGATCTAAGTGATTAATGATAGATACTAGCGGGACCCGTGGAAATCCACGGGTTCACTTTTTACATTGCACATTCAACATTTTCACAATTGATGTGTACATTCTTATGAGTTTTTTTATTTATTTTTTTGTTAATGAAATTATCACTAAATTGCTCTAAATGTAAACGAAAATGGTTATGAAGAGTAATTTTGTAGGTAATTTTTGTTTGTCTTTAATTTCGAATCCGTCTACATTCACATACAAAGACGATACACAGACATCATTTATAACTGCACAAACATGACTTTTTAAATTTTTTTTATATAGTTACAAATTTTGTAATAGGATTTCAGAGAGGGGGGGGGGGAGGCGGGATACTAGCTAGCTGGAGCATCCATAAGTGTTACCCCCCCCCCCCCTTGATTACTTTTTTTTTTTTTGCTTGCTTGCTTGCTTGTTTTTAGATCTATTGTTGCGATCGCCGAGGTATTATTGGTCTCTTACCAATAATCGTCGTCGAACACGTCGTAGTCGTCGCTCAGCAGTATGCTCCGGTATGTCACTATGTCGATCTCGGTGTTTTCTCGTCTGGTCTGTTCTCGGTTCTCTTCACATCTTGTTCTGTTTTCCTGTACTGCTCCCTGGGCCGGGCGTACGTAATTGTACGCGCCGTGCGCTATTGTGCGCACACACACTCGGGCGAGGGGTGCTGATTATCAGAGCTAGCTCTGCTGATTATCAAATAGCGCCCCCTGGCGCCCAGAGTTGCATATACTTGGTCGAGGGTAGTCATTGTCGAGGGGCGCTCAATTATACTTAGCGCCCACTCGCGCCCTGAGCTACATGTGCGGGGGGCATTTTCACTTCACACCTCCCGACCAACAAGATTTATGCCCATAAATCTAAAATGTCCAGAACATTAAAATTTTAATGTAATGCCCAAGCCCTACGCTATAGAAAGGGGGCGAATCTGCATTACATATTTATTTCATAGGAGAAATAAATCTATATTGCATTATATGTGTCATATGTCACTGGAAATTATTTTCCGTCAGAACAAACAAAAAATTGCATATACAGACGCTGATGGAATCACTAAGTTCTCATTTTACATGTACCTCTTCACAATGATTCACAAATAATATGAAAAGGAATAATGGCCCATGAATTTACATATTATTTACCTATTTACATCATCGCAGGCCATTCTTGCATAACAATATATAATTTATTTCTGGTCTTTGGGGAGTTGCTTACAGGGCCAACTCTGATGAGCATCCTTCCACTGGTCGAAGGTATAATCTGGACAATCCGGCTCAGTACGTCGAGCAGACTTCTCAGTCTGAAGCAGACCTAGTCCACTCATATACATGGAAGGGCCACCGGCTGAAACCTGTAAAACCCCGAAAGGCGCCAAGGAAATACTGTTATGTATATTGCACCTGAAAGAAAGCATAAGTCTGAAACAGCCTAAACCCGGCTTGCCCTAAGCCATAAGCCATAATCTACAAATACTCTCTACTTTGGGGGTGAAGGCTGACATTAAAAAAATTACCATTACCTGAATTCAGTTGGAAATATTTTAACTGAATTTTCGAACAAAACAAAAAAAGGATCCATTACGGCTCTTGGTGTATTGACCAAGTATAAAGGTACTTCCCTTCAGACTAAGGTACATGTAACATTACATTAAATCTATTTACACTATATACAAAATTTGCCATGTTGGTGGCCGGCTCTACAGACCATAAAGTCGCATGGCATTGTTGGTTGCCAGCGACATTAGGTCGGGCAAGGAGATTCCTCGCACACCTGCCACCAACGCCCCTACATCACCCAGGAAATCGGGGGAGTTTGTCTTCATTCTTGGATGGGGGGCGAGGTGAGGGGCGTCCGTCTCCAAAAGGAGACGGTCTGCGGGAATCTCCTGCACTGCCCGGCGCTGCACGGAGTTGAAGTTTCGGACTAATCCAGTCAGCCCAAAGTAGCAATGGGGGAACAGGTCAGTCCAAGCCTTCAGCTGTTCTGGGTTGCTGTTAAAGCAGTGAATGTGGATTCGCTGCAGCGTCGAGCAGCGCTGCCGGAGGAGGCGGCGACTGATGTTGTGCACCGCTCTTCCTTCCAGATCATGGGGGCCGCCTCGCAGGTGCATCACAAGGATTCTTCCTTGAGTGCCCAGACCAAGGAGGCGAGAAAATAGTGCCTCCTGGTCGGGCCATCGCTGGGGGGGAACAGTAAAGTCAAAACCTACCTCACTGAGCCCCACGACCATGGGGTTGTTAAGATGCCCCACGAGGCTGCCCCAGTGCTCCTCCCTAAAGCCGCTGGCATGCTTGGGGTGTATCCCCATCGCAATCTTCCAGCAGCCCTTCGTGGGGTATTTTGCTAACACCCTATCCAGGAAGTGTGGGTCCTGGTAGTACTTTGGATCACAGAAGTTCAGGACACCTCCTACTAGCTCAACAGGGTGTTTTGGATGGGCTGCTGGAAGTTTTACCCCACTGTACCAACCACTCCTATCGGGATGGAAATGGGAATCAAACCCAGAAAGAGGGGGTAAAAAGGGTGTGGCAATGGGGAGCCGCCCATTTGGTAGTGTTTGGATTAGAGCCGGTTCCTCCAAGAATCTTTGGAGTCCCCGACCCCTGCCTTTTGGACGAGGAGCCGGTGGGGCAAGGAAACGCTCCAGCCCTCGACCTCTTCCCCTCCCTACGGCCGGAGTATGGGATGAAGCTGGGGGTGGGGGCGGAACGAGTTCCGCCTCGCCGCCACTCACAGCTGCCACCTTCGTTGGCTGAGCGGGGCGTTCATAAGGAGTTCCCCCGGCTTTGAAGAGTTTCCCTTTCACCCTTCGCAGCTTTCTCTTCCAGGTTCGCTTGGATGGTCCAGGGGGTGGAGGGGGGCCCATCTGATTCAGGATTTCAGGCTTCAGAATGTTGGACGGCTGGTCCGTCCCAAAATCCGCCTCTGAGGGGGCACAGATTGACATGGCGTCCTCTTGTTCCATAGTGCCTGTGTCAAAAGAATAGAAAGATCTACTTATTCTGCTTACAGAAGGGGCAGAAATACTTATCGATTGCCATGCCCTCAGCTTCTGTAACCCGTACGCAGTCACCATGGAACCATTCATCGCATCCGTCACACTGAATCATAAAGGAACCATCATCCGGCTTCCTGCAGTAACAATATGCGTCTTTCCTAAAATCGGTTTTAGGGACCTCACTTAGATCCATGCACTTCTTGAGTCGGTCATGATTCAAAGTAAGGGCCTTGTTCCTGTATATGACTCTATATACGTAGGGGGTGTACCTCTTGTGGATCACAGCCGGCCCTTTCCATGGGGATAGTAGCTTCTTGCACTTCCCTTTGGGGGTGGCTGAATCCAAAAAATAGACGCGGTCTCCCTCCTGATATTGACGCAAGTATACTTTCACATCGTAATCCCTCTTCATCCGTCTCTGCGTCGATCGGAGTGTTGCTCGAGCGGTGTCATGTGCACGACGAATATTCTCTGCCAGTTTAGCAGAATATTCATCTAGCGATCCTTCAGGAACGGATGGGGGAAGAGGAAAGACTAGTTCTGCAGGCTGATTGGTTTCACGACCCAGCATTAGCCTATTGGGTGTGAATCCTGTACTTCTGTTTACTGTGGAGCGAATGGCCCCTGCGATTTGAGCAAGATATTTGTCCCATTGACGTTGAGACTTGTCGATGTAACACCGTACCGCATCCATCAGCGTTCGGTTGAACCTTTCCACCTGTCCATTAGCGGATGGTCTGTATGGAGTGGTCCTGGCCTTGTGAATGTGTAACAACTTACAAAGGTTCACAAATAACTTGCTTTCAAAGTTTCTGCCCTGGTCAGTGAATATCTGAAGGGGATACCCAAATCGACAGAAAAATTCACTGACTGCAGCCTGGGCGGTGGCCTCAGCAGTCTGCGAGGGCAGGGGGACGCATTCGACCCACTTTGTAAACTGGTCCACCATCATGAGGATGTACTCGTTGCCCTGTGTCGTCTTGGGCAAAGGGCCAATGAAGTCAAGATGCACCCGCTCCATGGGGGCTCCCGCATGGTAGTTAACCATGGGGTGCTTCCCATACCTCACCGTTTTCTTATTTCGATTACATGTGGTACACCTCCTGATATACTCCTGGATGTCATGAGACAGACCATACCAGAAGTATTTGGACTTCAGTTTACGCTTAGTTCTGGTCACACCTGCATGTGCTGCTGAGGGAAGGTCATGGTTTAACCTTATCACCTCCTGACGCAATGACTGTGGCACAACTAATAGAGATTCGTCATCATCCTGCTTCCAGATGACATCGTCTTTCAAGAAAAACATTTCTCGGTTTATCCAAAGGAACTTCCCAGCGGGGTCCAATAACAGAATAGTACCCTCATCCAGTTCCTCGTTGCTGACTAACCACCTGCGCAAGAACGTTAGTTGGGTGTCCGCCTCTTGTTCCTTTCGAAGGAATTCTGTTGAATTGAGGTCGACCGTAGAACTTGGGGCGGTATCATCAGTGGTCACTCCATTGACAGCCAGAGAGGGGGGAACTTCACGGCAGTCGATGTCCATATGAGTAACCAAAAGATCCCCTTCACTACTCTGGTCAACCGTGACTTCCGAGATTTTGTTCTTCTGTGCCAATGGGATAACGTCATCTACGATATTGGCAAAGGATGACCAATTCTTATGGGCCTTTCTACAGTATGAACACCCACCACAGGGTAGACGTTCTGGCTCGATGCCCAGACGGTAATTTTCGCACAGAAAACCACTGTCGGGTATGCGAGATAATGCATCCGCATTCTGATGTTTCCTCCCGGGTCGGTGTTCAACTGTCATGTCGTATTGGCCCAGTTCCTCGAGCCAACGAGCTAATTGTCCCTGTGGCTCTTTGAAATTCATCAACCATGTCAAACTTCCATGATCGGTGCGCACTGTAAAATGCTTACCCAACAAGTAGTGCCTGTATTGACGTGTAAATCTGACTACCGCTAGAAGTTCGCGCCTGGTGACGCAATATCGGCGCTGTTCTGGGGACAGGGAGAAACTGCCATAGGCAATCACCCTCTCTTGCCCCTCCTGGACTTGGATTAATTCCACACCGATGGCCGTGCCAGAAGCGTCAGTATCTAGAATAAAGGGGTCTACTGAGTTGGGTAATGCGAGGACAGGGGCGGTGGTCATCAATCCCTTAACTTGATCGAAGGCATCTTGGTGCTCTACCTTCCAGTGGAATTCATGTTTGCCGGTGAGGCCATACAACGGCCCTACTACCTCGGCATAGTTCTTAAGGAAGACTCGATGATAGTTCACCAAACCGAGGAACTGCTCGACCTCTCTAGTACATGTAGGGGTCGGCCAGCTCACCACGCTTTGGATATGCTCTTCCTTGAGATATAGGCCGTTTCCATCCACCTCTCTGCCTAGGAATTCTACCCGACGTTGGAAGAAAGAACATTTCTTGGGCTTCAGCTTGAGTTTGAAGTCCCTGAATCGTTCCAAGACCTGTCTAAGGTTGTTGACATGATTGGAAAAAGAGTCACCGAGCACTACCACATCGTCCAGAAAAGCCAAAGCTATGTCCCAATTCAGTCCTCTAAGGATGAGGTTCATTGCCCTGGAGAAGGTAGCCGGGGCGTTGCATAGGCCGAAGCCCATACGCACAAATTCGAACAGCCCATGTTTCGTAATGAATGCCGTCTTCTCCCGGTCTTCTTTTCGGACGTTTATCTGCCAATAGGCAGAGTTGGCATCTAGTTTGGAAAACCAAGAGTTTTCGGCTAGGGTGTCCAAACACTCTTCGATGCAGGGAAGGGGGTATACATCCTTTTTGGTAATCTTGTTTAGTTGACGATAGTCAATACACCATCTGACGCTACCATCTCTCTTCCTTACCAATACTGGGGCTGATGCCCATGCTGACATCGAGGGTTTGATAACTCCAGCCGATAACATCTTGTTCAGGTGTGCTCGTTCCTCTTGAATGAAGTTCATGGGTGTGCGCCTCATTTTGTGTTTCACTGGGGCTGCACTACCCGTATCAATTGAATGGGTAATCTCCGTGAAGTTACCCAAATCAAATTCATCTTTGGCGAAGACACATTCAAATTCCAGCAGCAAGTCCCTCAGTACCCTTTGTTCCTCAGGAACTAGGTGTTCAGAGGACCTTTCCCACAAACCTTGCAGATGAGGGGGGATTTTGTCCTCTGCGGGGGTCTTGTATTCTGCTATGCCCATTTGTTGGACTTGTATGTTGTCAGACATGTCACACTTGGGGGGTTGAACAACCGAAACCTCATAGGCTTGTCCGATTATTTGGTCCCGCTTCCAGCGTATATGATTATCAGTTGGGTTGAGAACATAGATCTCTGTCTGATCTCCTGGTTTGTGCAGAGTCCTAGGTACTAGGCCGATTAGACTTCTATCCGGCTCCACCAGGAACGGCCTCGATGATGTATTGACTTGGCACTTAACCCTTTTTGCCGACCTAGGGGGTATAGTTACTGAATCGGAAATGATCACTTGGGCTACTGCATCGTCTTCGCCAAACGTCATTGGTATTGTTTCACCCTGAAGGGATAATGTGTAGCCGGGCATATCGATATGTGCACCATGTTTGTGTAGAAGATCTGCTCCAAGCAGCATGTCATCATCGATCGGGGCCACATATATAACTTCATTCCAAATATGTGTACCTATGGTCACCTGCACCGGTCCCACTACTATCCCTTTCATTCTCATATCCCTCCCTGCAGCGTTCAAGGTTACTTCTTTAACGAGGGGAGGAATGGGGTGGAGCAACTGATATGCCTTGTCAGATAGAATTGTGACTTCCGCAGCTGTGTCTACCACCGCTCGGAGGGGTCTGCCACCAACAACAATGTCAACTCTGAACAATGAGGATGACGTGACCCGACACACCACAACTTCTTCTTTATTGGTTATGCTTTGAGTAGGCGGGGGCCATGGGGGTGTCAACCAGTGACAGGATGGAGAAGGGGGGTGGCCATCACTGATGGGTTGGGGGGTATTCACCTCCCTTGACTCCATGGGGGCACCCTCCCGTGGTGTCTCTGTCAAGGTGTTCCTGTCTACACCCACGCCGTTGCCCTTCTCGCCTAGCTCTGAAGGGGGGTATCCCTCTGGTGGAAGTGAGGTTGGCGAAGGGGGGTTTATGTCTTCTTGGATCGGGTTAGACCCTCCTCCTCTCCCGATCCCCAGTCGTTTCCCTCCTCTTCGCACATGAAGGATACTGACTTCCCAGTTTTGGCTTCTGGGCATTCCCGTATAAAATGCCCGAGCTTACCACACCCGTAGCACAAGCGGCTCCTACTCGGCGAGGAATTTCCACGAACCGGGGAGGCTCTGGTTCGGGCGGGGGAGGCTCGAGTCCTTACGGCTTCAGTCAGGTCCTGGAGGGATCCCTTCAGTCCCTGCACAGTAGTCTCCATCTGTGTGAATGACGCGGTCAGGCCTTGGATGGTGTTGTTCAGCGAATCCAGTTGATGGAGAGCTACATCCACTTTACCTTCCAGGGTGGACACACGTTTTTCAAGAGACCCTTGCGCTGGTTTAGGAGAGAGCGCACTCATTTTCCGCACGGTCATTTCTGGGTGAGCATCCTCAGAAAGAGAAGTCTGTTTGACTTCCTTTCGGGGTTTCCCAAAAATGGCTCGATGCGTGTGTTGGAACCACTTGAACAGGTCAACAGCCTCCTCAAGGGTTCGAGGGCGGGAGTTCAGCACATGTTGCCCTGCATCTTTGTCCCAAGAGCCCTGACAAAAACGCATGACCACTTGTTTGTGCACATAGCCCTCGGGCAGGTCTGGGAAAGCCTGCGAGGCTAGTGACATCAAGCGATCAGCCCACTGTACGACCGATTCGTCGGGGGCTTGACGCGCAAAAGTGAAATGCATTTGCGTCACTTCGGGCAACTCTCGCATTGTAAAGCGCTTCTCCAGTTTCTTCACCAACGTCTGATATACTATGTGCGGTTCGCGCTCTAGTAGCACCGCCATGTATTTACTAGCCTCACCGTCCAGGGTCCAGCATAAATAGTTTTTGCATTGGTTAGCTTCCCACTTACTCTCCTCAGCAAATAGTTGGAATTTTGCAATAAAGGCTTGCCAGCTGCCCGTACCATCAAACGAAATAGTTTTCGGGAGAGAAACCGGTTTGGGAGTTGGCCCTTCACCCCTACCTGTTCGGGTAGAGGGGGGAGCAGCATACACAAAGTCCGATGAGTAGCGGGAAGCTCCAGTATGCCCAGATGGTAGGACTTGGTTGGAGTGGGATGGGGCCCTCACCACTGGGGGTGGTGATGCGAATGCAACTGACCGCTTGTCCTCACGGCTATCTCGCCGGGTAGATATGTTGGTGTAACGATCACGCCCTGAACGACGCACAGGTGAAGGGGATCGAGTCTCCCACCATCGGCGATCATGAGATGGTCTTCGAGGGGGTGATTCCCGATACCTGTCATCATCACGTGTACGACGTAAGGGGGACTCGTAACGAGTACCTCGAGAATGGCGTGAAGGAGATTCATTACGATCACTCCTATAGCGTCGAGGGGGAGAATCATAGTACCGATCCCGTCTGGACGGGGAGGGAGATTCATAATATCTTACCCTCCTAGACCGGCGGGGAGAATCATAATATCGCTCCCTATTAGAATGGTGGGAAGAATCATAATCATGATCCTCTCTAACTGATTGTTTTGTGGGATATCGCCTTCTTCGAGGAGAAATTGATTTATGCTCTCCCCGACTACGATACTCCGGGGAATGATCATATCGATCTCTTCTGCCATCGTATCCTTTTCTCGGGTCATATTCACGGCTGGCATGGTGAGAAAAATTGCGGTCTTGCTGTGACCGACGAGGAGAGTCGACATCGCGATCTTTGGTTGGTCTTCTATAATGGTGCCCTTCATCTCGAAGACAGGGAGATTCCCTATAATCATCTTGTCGAGATCGTTGAGGAGATCGTTGTTGTTGACCTCCTCTAGTCTCTTTGACAGGGTTAGGGGTCACCTTGTCGTCAGGATGGGTGATCGCCCGCGAACCCTCAATTTGAGAAGGGGGGCGCTCTATTGGCCACCTTCCCGACTTTTCACTTGCCGTAGACGATGCTGGAGGGGGGTATGTTTCATAGGGGTACGGCGGTGGGTGATTCGACTGTTGAGAGTCGGCAGTGTGCGGCACCTTTTCTAGTTTGGGGGGTGAGCTGTGTTCCTTCTCGGAAGAGTTGGAGGCTTCACCCTCTCCAGTTAGTGACCGCGACTTACTGATTTTGTGAGCCCCTTCAAATGGTGAAAAATCAAAATATTTGACTAATTCCGCAACATTCTTAATACCAGGAATGGATGAAAGAAGATTCGGAGAGATGTCGCAGCCCTCGCGCAAAGTGAGAATGCGTTCGGCCAAGGTATTTCCGATACCTGGTACCTGCTTAAGCTCACTGACATCACACGAATTAATGGGAACCTTTTCCATAATGATTAACAATTTATAATGTTATTTCAAATAAACTACGATACGACAATGAAAGTAGAAATGTACTCACTGCCCAAGTATAAATATACTTTAGAAATTATATATCAACGAACTAATTCTGCAGTGATCAGTATACTTAAATATAAATGTGCTCGAGGAAGCACTTAATGATTAATAAGCACTCAGTGTTTTGCGCACAGTATGTAAAGAAACAAAATATCCAACGCAAGCACTGAACTTATATAAATATAGTTAAATGCGCAGTCGACTGGCGCACAGAAATAGATAATACTTAATTCAATAAAGCGCTCAGTATTTCGGCGCGCAATTCCGAATCACAAGTAAAATCATCGGTGGCGCCCAAGTACCGCGCCGCAAATAAAGGAAAGTTAAATAAATCGGATGCACTGAACACTTTATAGGAAATATTTACAATATAGTTCACTAACCTTAAATGCGATCACTGCACTACAATATGCACAGAGTGCTTACTGGTCCGTATATCTTCGAGATAATGATATACTCAGAATAGGCGAAATATAAAAATTCCGCTTACAGAAATATTTCAATAAGTGCACAGTTATGTAATTATCTACACGTATCAGTGCCCACCATATATATAATTATGTCTACGAATTTGTAAAAAAAGTATCAGTGCACACTTGATATAAATTTCTCAAAGTATCTGTGCACAAATTTTCATGAAAGTCATGCACAAATATAGGATAATAAAATTAAATGTACAATGCAGTGGACCTCCACTCTCAGCCACCTCAATTACAGACGTAACCACAAATCTTACAAAATAATTTCACACGGCCAACGTGGTAAATGTATCATTTATTCTGTCTTTCTTTTTTTTTCTTTTTTTTATACCACTCGGCTATGTGACAGCACGCGACAAATCAATCAAAACAAACACTCCGTCCACTTCACTTAATTGTACAGGGACTAATTGAATTAAAGTTATTTCTAATTTGCAAAATGAATAATGCGAACTTTTTTAGAAATGTCACATTAAATCTCGCAATACAATTAAGATCGCAAGTTATATATGCGCATTTCATAAAAGTTTACCTTAAGTTACAACGTATATAATACAACGAATAAATATTGCTTGTAATTGGCAGCGATCAAAAAAAAAAAAAAAAAAAAAGAAGAAGGTACCTACAAACTACGTCCTAATTTATAAAAAAAAATTATTTCAAACACCAGATCAATCACGTTGCAAAACACAAACATCACAAATATCATTCACACTAAGTACTTCGGCGGACGATATCAAAATACCAAATGGAAAAATATAAGTTAAGATAAGTACGCCGCTACTAAAGAAGATATCCTACGTTGCTAGAGATGCCCAACCGCTTAAAAAAAAAAGGGGGGGGCAACTTAGCGTGATATATTTCAGCAACGAAATCTGTACCCCCAAATTATGCCAGATTTACCCGTCACTTGGAAAAGAGGGTAGATAAGTACAACTTATGAAGGCACAGAAATCGCTGCCGTTAGACTATTAAAATGAAAAAAAATTATTTATCTTATTTATTTCTTACCGTAATTTATGCAGACACACAAGACACGTACACACAGGCAACCAGCTTAAATCTACGATTGACTTACCGAAATCCGATCTAACTTCGGTAAGGATAGTAAGTCCGCAAAAAGAAACACAAAATCCTCCGCTCCCGGCGCTTGGAAAATAAAATCTAACTTATAAGGAAACAAAAATCATAACCTATTAATAAATGTATCGAGCCTATCCTCTAATTTTATATAACAAATCAATATGATTACACGTAGAAGTACCCGTGTTCAATTTGTCTTGCGGGTTTATCAAAATCTACAACAATTTTGTGAAAACGAATAAAATGTAGAACGTATAATTTTCACACTACTTAGTGAATATATTGATAAATGTGTAATTATATACCTAAAATAATTACTTAAGAAAATAAATCGGTAAACTACAAGGTCACTGTGGTTTCCCGCCAAACGCGAGCCAAAAATCCCAGGTCCGCGGTTGACAATGGACTTGGATGCGGCGCACAAAAGAAAGTAATTTGTCAATGAACAGCCTGTACGGCGTGTGTATTTAATCGTTCGCGCCACATCCAAATGTCGAATTATGTTACAGAATAGTTAAATCATTTAATTTTCTACGGAAAACTTCATTAATAAGAATAAATATACAGTAAATCTTAAGTTACAGCAAAAATACAAATACAATCTTGCAGGTACGTCGTTGTATTTTTTCGACGTGCCAAGTTGCAAATCTTAAATGTACCTACAAGATATATTACTACAAAATACTACAAATTACAAAATATAACAAATTAAGCGCAGCTTTTTGTTGCTTGCAGCGCCATTGTTGCGATCGCCGAGGTATTATTGGTCTCTTACCAATAATCGTCGTCGAACACGTCGTAGTCGTCGCTCAGCAGTATGCTCCGGTATGTCACTATGTCGATCTCGGTGTTTTCTCGTCTGGTCTGTTCTCGGTTCTGTTCACATCTTGTTCTGTTTTCCTGTACTGCTCCCTGGGCCGGGCGTACGTAATTGTACGCGCCGTGCGCTATTGTGCGCACACACACTCGGGCGAGGGGTGCTGATTATCAGAGCTAGCTCTGCTGATTATCAAATAGCGCCCCCTGGCGCCCAGAGTTGCATATACTTGGTCGAGGGTAGTCATTGTCGAGGGGCGCTCAATTATACTTAGCGCCCACTCGCGCCCTGAGCTACATGTGCGGGGGGCATTTTCACTTCACTATTTTATTTTTCATTTTGCTTCTTGGGGAATTTTCAGTCACAGTGAATTTGATAACGGTATCCCCATTCAGAATGTTTTACTAGTGACGTCACTGAATACAAACCAAGAGGCCAAGTGAATTTGTTTATCTTATTCAGATTTCTTGATAAAGAGGAGGGGTTCCATTTTATCTAAAATTTTATATTTTTCCTGAATTAGTCGGCATAGACAAGACTATATAGACTAAATTTCAACAATATTTTCTCTTAAATTAAAAAAATTGTCTTAATTTCATAACATTTAGGCTGACATATAGGCCTACTGCAGACACTAAAAATAACACAATATTTATGATTTTCTGCATATTCTCAGACTCTTCTGTAACTTAATTTTGAAACATCAAGGGGTCTACAAACAGATATGGAATCTAATGTTAGATGGGGGGGGGGGGAGGGAGAAAAAAGGTAGAGGACAGGAAACTAGGGATAAATTTCATTTCGGTTGACCTACTAATACTCGCCTATATATTAATCTAGCAAATCCACCTCCAACTGACATCAACAAAGAATACGCCACCAAGTTTAAAAACAACTAGATCTAGAGAAAAGTGCCATGCCATGCATCATTATCCATGACACTGGCATTATTATTGACTTGGTGAGTCAGTCAGCGTTACTCGGTCACAGTCACAGTCGCAGAGACAGACTCTCACTCTCACTGTCAGACGTGAGAGACCGTCTACTTTGTCATGATTCATTTCAATAATTGGTAAAAAGTAGTAAGGTGCAACAGGGAAACAGCAAAATTTTCTTAGCAAACCATAAAAAATAAGTACGTAAAAGACAACATACACAGAAAAGCACAAGTGGGCCGAATGAATCCCACTAAGCAAACGACAAAAGTATTAGCAGACGAGAGTCGACTACGTGTGAACGACATTTTCATTCGTGTATTTCCTATATGTTGACACTCGTTGACACTCTAATGACAAGGTGGGTCTTGATCAAAAAGACTTGCTCTTTCCGAAGAGATATTTTTCGAACGTCGCAGAGTTTCGGAACATATTATTACATAAATTTGAAATTAATATCTAAAATATTAATATTTACAGAAAATACGTCATAACTCATCCATTTCTGGACCAATTTTGACGAAATAAGCTTCGGTGAACTTAGAATTTTGCGGAGCTCAAGACATAAGCTACTGCGCAGCTATTGAGAACAACAAACTCTACTGCGCATGGGTGAACCGATTGTTAGTTCACATTCACTGAAAAAATTATTCCCCCACTGAGGTTGAGAGTCGGCATCGAACCCCGGTCTTCAAAGACTGAGGCAGCTGTCGCCGTTGGGCAAGATCGAGCGATAAGAGCGGAGCGGTACTTTGATTTCGGGTCTTATCTCTTGCGTTGCGTAACACTTTCGGTCGTAAAAATTCTGTTGTGACTCCAGTTCTGTGAACTCCTTGTTCTGTGATAACTCCTTGGTTCGGCGGGGACAATTATATACTATATGGACAAGGCCACATTTTCTTGCCTTTTCAAAAAATGATGGTCATATGGTCAAAATCCCCTTGATGGTCGAAATGGTCAACAATGCTGAAATAATATCCAGTAAACGTTATTATGTCTTAATTAACATGACATCTCCATAAAGAACTGGAATAACGTGAAATGGCCAATCGTCACTAAAATGTCGTTTGTTGGTTCAATGAATCAGCACAGCAAAAGCCGCCTTGTCTGCGTGCGAAGCCCTGCCTGCCTAGCCTTTGTTGAGTTCTGCATGGCCTGCCCGCACCTAGTCCACTGCCTGGACTGTTCGCGCACGAACGCGATCCGTTGAGAAAATAATACACCCCCAACGCTAAAACTGATATAGCCCTTCCAAATCGACCCTCGCAAACAGTCCAGTCGCATTTGCCAGTTTAACGACCGTTCCCGAAAATTTTCGGGGAGAATAGACCCGCTCGATCTGCGCTGATTGGACGAAGAATATGCATCATTCATGAGTGATTACGTAATATTCAGTTTTTCAGTGGTGTTTGATCGGGGCATTGCGGGCACGGTGCGGGCAGGCCATGCAGAGCTCAACAAAGGCAGGCAGGGCTTCGCACGCAGACAAGGCGGCTTTTGCTGCGCTGATTCATTGAACCAACAAACGACATTTTAGTGACGATTGGCTATTTCACGTTATTCCAGTTCTTTATGGAGATGTCATGTTAACTAAGACCAAGGAGTTATCACAGTTCTGTGATAACTCCTTGCTAAGACATAATAACGTTTACTGGATATTATTTCAGCATTGTTGACCATTTCGACCATCAAGGGTATTTTGACCATATGACCATCATTTCTTGAAAAGGCAAGAAAATGTGGCCTTGTCCCTATAGTATATAATTATTTTGGTCATTGTCTTATGGTAGAAAATGACTACATGTACTTGACATTATAGACAGATAATTATGTTGCAATATTTTAAAGAAGGTTCCAATGTTTAAAACAGTGTTCTGTTGGAGCTTTTCATCATTGTAAACATATATCAGAAGCAATATTTGTTATAAACAGTTCAATAATACAAGATCTAATACTGCTATAGTAGTATTAGATCTTGTATTGAACTGTTTATAACAATAATTAACTTGCCTATATTTCATTGTTCAAGTTGGGGATTGACCTTTGATAGGTAAATTAGCCTCTGTTACCACCCCCATACCACATATCAATTTTTATTTCTTCGTTCTGTTTTATAATTTGTATTGCTATGCTTGTCCCTTTTGTTCTTATTTCATTCAATATGTGGAATAATAAACAGAGCTGTATGTTCGGATCACACCTTTTTGATCCTGCTAGACTCGGTTTGGTAGTATTTTGACCGTTGAATAAACCAACATAGTTTTTAATGTTTGGATTTTTTTATGAGATTCCCTCCTCCACTAAAAAAAAGAAGATTAAAATTTTTAATAATCAGGCAGATAAACGCAAAAATCAACTTGGACTTGTAATCTCCGCCATGACCCGATTCCATCCGCCAATCCTCATTGGCATGTTTCTATATTATGCAAAGTGGCGCATATAATTATTACAGGGTGATCCCATACCCAGTCGGGACAAAGAGGGAGGTAACAAGTGGGTGGGGGGGGGGGGGGGGGGGGGGAGGAGGAGACTCGTGTACCTGAAAAAGGATTAATATTTTTCCCTTCCCATGAAGGCAAGGGCACGGAAGGCATGAATCTCAAACTAAGGGAACGGACAGAAATCCCTTGCCTCTTAATTTCACGGCACTGAGTGCACCAATGTATACATTTGACAACATATATGAATGTCAAAACAAAACTATTCTTGAATCGCAATAACATGAAAATTCACAGTGTTGTACGTTTGAGCTTATCTAAAGGGACGCACTCGTACATGTATTTTCAGAAGGTTCATAATTCCTGAGGTTCCGAAGTCACTTCAAAACACGAATTTTGAAAAAAGTATTCACTCCTCGGCACTTTTAAATGGTGATTTAACACTTCAGTTTTTAGATTGTATATGGAATTACGAACCTTCGAAGTAACGACACTTCGGAATTATGAAGCTTGGGGAAAACGACATAAGAGTGTGATCAGTTCGCGTCACGGACGGACATTTCAAAATTTTCCAATTTGGGAGGCTTGTAAAAATAAGTGATTAGCTGTGATGGATTGCTTTATGATTTATTTTGGAGGGTATAACTGGGTGTACTGAAAAATGATAAAACATGGTTGTCATGGTTACTTATTTAAATGAGAATGAATGAAATGCTCCATTTATTAGAGTGGGAGATAGATAATTGTGTTGACTTCTCATTATTCTTTTTCTATCAATATCAGAACAACATGATCTTGTCTTATACTTTTACTTGCAAATGTTAGTCAGATGAATTGGCTTCCCTATCAGACATTTTAAATTTCAAAACAAGCTTTAGATTTCATTAGTTTCAAGTTTCTAACAGAAAATAAGCAAAATAGTCATATTACCGACATTTTCAGAACGGAATAGATACATCCAATAATTGATTTTGGACATAGAAGGAGTGGTGTAATGGTTATTCCGAGTCAAAAAGTGACCATAACGACCAGAATGTCCTGAGTAAGGCCTATTCGACTGACATTCTTGGAATCAGAGCAAAAGTATACTTAGATACTTCTGGGTAATTAAGTTTGTCAAAATAATCTTCCCTACCAAAATTGTTCTTTTGGAGAGGAAGTCCGTTGCTGCTCACTAATTTTTAGTTTCTCATAAAAATTTGCAAATACAATCATGTAGTCATAGTGGATCAAAGTGGGCATAATAATCGAAATGGTCAAAACGATTGAAGTACAATGAATAATTTTATTGTTTTGGAACCTACACACATTTTCACATCAATTTTGGATATCGAGACCCACCCCTTTAATGATGCTGATTAAAAAAATTAAATCACATTTCGGGGGGAAAGGGACACAAATTGTTATTTTTGGGGCCTACCAAATCCTTCTTTGCTCTGATTCAATAAAACAATGTGTAACCAAAATGGTTATTTTTGGTCAATAAGTGGTCAAAGCTTTTCCGCTGCCTGTCCAAAGGCAGAGGGATACAGTAACCGTGACATGAGTAGGGTCATTTTTGGAATCAGTGCAGATACTACAGAAAGTTCACCAACACACACACCAAAGAGTTATCAAATCAAAGTTCTGTGATAACTCCTTGCACACACACACACACACACACACACACTGAATCGACGATCTTACTTATGCATATTCATTATATGCGTGCGACCAGGCATTACGTCAGAATATATTAGCGTGAACTTTTGACCCCGCATCATGGCAAAAGCTTCTAGACGTTTTTTTTCGACGGGTGAAATTGTGGGGATCGCGCGATTAGTGGAGAGTCGCGCTGTGTGTGGGATATGCGTGTAGAGAAAGAGCAGCGTTAGGGAATAAACCAAATATAAAAAACGGATAGAATCTAGACTAGCCCGCACCGTGCCCGCAATGCCCCGATCAAACACCACTGAAAAACTGAATATTACGTAATCACTCATGAATGATGCATATTCTTCTTCCAATCAGCGCATATCGAGCGGGTCTATTCTCCCCGAAAAATTTCGGGAACGGTCGTTAAACTGGCAAATGCGACTGGACTGTTTGCGAGGGTCGATTTATATTTGGAAGGGCTATATCAGTTTTAGCGTTGGGGGTGTATTATTTTCTCAACGGATCGCGTTCGTGCGCGAACAGTGCAGGCAGTGGACTAATCATTGCCCCGCGCCCCGCCCATAAACAAAGCATGCATGCAGGGGCCTGTTTCTCGAAACCAACGACAAGACAGTCATAACTTTATCCGCCAACTACGGAGATGTCCATGATCTTCCTAAACTGTTTCACGAAGAGCTAACTAGCTAGACATCTCGTGATATCGATACTATCGGCGAGAAAAGGAGCCGACACGTAGCCTTGGTTGCAATTACACTATATTTTTAAAAGCTAAATTTAACTCAACTGCAAATATTTGAATGAAATAGGGAATAAAAGAAAATAGAAAATGTAGAAGGGTATAATAGATTCCCGATAATTTTTAAACTATGTAAATTACATGATGGATTCGCTTGTAAAATGAAAAATATGAGTGATTTATTTCATGATCGGTGAGCCAGTGTTACGTTGGATAGGTACCCCCCGGATGTCGTGATTTGATAGTTTATAGAAATAAACCCATATATTTTCATTTTAATAATAATATGCTTTGAATGTTTTACATAATGTTTTTGGGCTTGAGTATGATATGGAAATTACAAAAATATTCATATTATAAGTTTAAACACGTATATTTCAAAGTATTCATTTTAAAAATCGTAGATATAATCTATGTTTACAATGATATGGGTCTGAAAACCAGAGAATATGCCGTTGACTATGGCTGGCCTACTGTGTCATATTACAGTTCCCTCGTCGGATTTTAGTTCACCAAAGAAATCTTTATAGAAATCATTTACGAAGATCGCCCAATTATTTGTTTTCACACAAAAAGCACTCTTGTAATTATTATATAAGACGTAACATGTGATTTTCAAGTTTATTATGGTAGCACGTCATTTTTCATGCTAATTGATCAGATATGAAGGAATCATATCGTAAAATAGCTTTGCAATCAGAAGTTAAGAGACTTACTAAATTCATTTTGACATAAAACATACCGAGCAACAGTTATGAATTTATATTTTTTCTAGATTATAATACTTCCCAAGTTCCCATTGCTTATCAGTAAGGCTTGTATTTTTTTTCTTGCCCAATGTTTATTTGTCAATATTTTTTTTTTCCCCCAGTTTCCAATGATGGGATTAATTTGACAAGTTTTGGTTTAACTTTTTTTTTTTCAAATCCCACCACATTTTGATACAGGCCTATCTCCTGTCAGTCTATTATTGTTATCGTTTTTATTATGGTTTTCTTTTTCATTTGAAAAAAAGTTCATTTCATATTGAAATGATCTCAATTAGACTGTTGTTTGTTTGTTTGTTTGTTTGTTTGTTTGTTTGTTTTTTATTTTTATCCATCAGAATGTGGAAAGAGTGTTGATTCACTAGAGTTAAGTGGAGACAAGCCTTGAACAAAAACACTATGTATTTTATATAATTTTCATAATATAAACATGGATAAATTCCAGATAAAGTGAATGCGTAGAAAGAGTTGCATAGAAGTATGTAGTGTCAATTTTTGCCTACCATAATCTACCCAATAAATAACATGTGATGGCGCTGTACGTCGACTAAAAAAGATATGACAGGGTTGGAGGCGTCATAAGTCCTTAGTCAGGAAGTTGTCATGCATCTTGGTAAAGACGGCTTCGTGAAACACGTAGCGGACAACTAGAGAACTAGCGCTGACTTAGTTAAGAACTTAGACATATGACGGTTTCGAGAAACGGGCCCCAGCATACTAGCATAGTATCCACCGTACCGTACCACCACCATGCTGCTGCGTGTAATATTTCATTCATTCGTTCGTGACGTTGGCACACGTCTACAACCGGTTACCAATTCTAGAACACGTCTAGGGTTTCTCAATTGTTCTTCTTACCAGATATTTGAACGGTAAGTTAGTTATCTATACCTGGTTGATGGTAGAAGGGTCTGACAGGGCATAGCCATATTATAGGGTCACCTGAGGCTGGACAAGCCGAGTGATCAGCTCGGCCACGGCCAGTTAAAATCGAATCGATTACCACTCGTGAGCCGTAGGCCCTTGCCTATGTCACTGATGTGTGCATGGGACTGTCCAACATTCACTGTTGCTGCAGTCAAAAACAGACAACAAAATTGCTCTTAACAAGTTTAAATTTTCTAAAATTTGCTAGATTACCTGAGTCAGGGACTCTTCAACTCTTACTGTGCCACAAATTTGGGGATTCAGAGTTGAAAGTGAAATTTTAAATAATTATTTTTCTCTCATCATGCTCATGTATGATACTATGAATGATTTTAGAGCACTCATGGGCCCTTGCCTATGTGGGACTGTGTCCAACATTCACTGTTGCAGTAGTCAAAAACAGACAACAAAATTGCTCTAAGCAAGATTTAATTTTCTTAAATTTGCTAATTACCTGATTCATCATGGACTCTTCAACTCTTACTGTGCCACAAATTAGGGGATTCAGAATTGAAAGTGAAAATTTAAATAATTATTTTCCTCTCCTGTATGAATGATCTACCCTGGAAAAAGGCCTGCTGATACACACAAAAGCTATTGAAGCCTATTCACCCATAGTCCACTGCCTGGACTGTTCGCGCACGAACGCGATCCGTTGAGAAAATAATACACCCCCAACGCTAAAACTGATATAGCCCTTCCAAATCGACCCTCGCAAACAGTCCAGTCGCATTTGCCAGTTTAACGACCGTTCCCGAAAATTTTCGGGGAGAATAGACCCGCTCGATCTGCGCTGATTGGACGAAGAATATGCATCATTCATGAGTGATTACGTAATATTCAGTTTTTCAGTGGTGTTTGATCGGGGCATTGCGGGCACGGTGCGGGCAGGCCATGCAGAGCTCAACAAAGGCAGGCAGGGCTTCACACGCAGACAAGGCGGCTTTTGCTGTGCTGATTCATTGAACCAACAAACGACATTTTAGTGACGATTGGCCATTTCACATTATTCCAGTTCTTTATGGAGATGTCATGTTAATTAAGACATAATAACGTTTACTGGATATTATTTCAGCATTGTTGACCATTTCGACCATCAAGGGTATTTTGACCATATGACCATCATTTTTTGAAAAGGCAAGAAAATGTGGCCTTGTCCCTATAGTATATAATTATTTTGGTCATTGTCTTATGGTAGAAAATGACTACATGTACTTGACATTATAGACAGATAATTATGTTGCAATATTTTAAAGAAGGTTTCTAATGTTTAAAACAGTGTTCTGTTGGAGCTTTTCATCATTGTAAACATATATCAGAAGCAATATTTGTTATAAACAGTTCAATAATACAAGATCTAATACTGCTATAGTAGTATTAGATCTTGTATTGAACTGTTTATAACAATAATTAACTTGCCTATATTTCAATGTTCAAGTTGGGGATTGACCTTTGATAGGTAAATTAGCCTCTGTTACCACCCCATACCACATATCAATTTTTATTTCTTCGTTCTGTTTTATAATTTGTATTGCTATGCTTGTCCCTTTTGTTCTTATTTCATTCAATATGTGGAATAATAAACAGAGCTGTATGTTCGGATCACACCTTTTTGATCCAGCTAGACTCGGTTTGGTAGTATTTTGACCGTTGAATAAACCAACATAATTTTAATAAGCCACAATTTAAAACAGTAATAATTTCAACATTGTTCCAAAGAAGATGTGTTCACAAAAATCAATCCATACTTCCCTGGCTAGCACCCGTGGAATTTTTCCACGGGTACTGCTGCTAGTAGTTTTTAATGTTTGGATTTTTTTTATGAGATTCCCTCCTCCACTAAAAAAAAGAAGATTAAAATTTTTAATAATCAGGCAGATAAACGCAAAAATCAACTTGGACTTGTAATCTCCGCCATGACCCGATTCCATCCGCCAATCCTCATTGGCATGTTTCTATATTATGCAAAGTGGTGCATATAATTATTACAGGGTCATCCCATACCCAGTCGGGACAAAGAGGGAGGTAACAAGTGGGGGGGGGGGGGGGGGGGGGGGGGGGGGGGGGGGGAGGAGGAGGCTCGTGTACCTGAAAAAGGATTAATATTTTCCCCTTCCCATCAGTGAAGGCAAGGGCACGGAAGGCATGAATCTCAAACTAAGGGAACGGACAGAAATCCCTTGCCTCTTAATTTCACGGCACTGAGTGCACCAATGTATACATTTGACAACATATATGAATGTCAAAACAAAACTATTCTTGAATCGCAATAACATGAAAATTCACAGTGTTGTACGTTTGAGCTTTCTAAAGGGACGCACTCGTACATGTATTTTCAGAAGGTTCATAATTCCTGAGGTTCCGAAGTCACTTCAAAACACGAATTTTGAAAAAAGTGGTCACTCCTCGGCACTTTTAAATGGTGATTTAACACTTCAGTTTTTAGATTGTATATGGAATTACGAACCTTCGAAGTAACGACACTTCGGAATTATGAAGCTTGGGGAAAACGACATAAGGGTGTGATCAGTTCGCGTCACGGACGGACATTTCAAAATTTTCCAATTTGGGAGGCTTGTAAAAATAAGTGATTAGCTGTGATGGATTGCTTTATGATTTATTTTGGAGGGTATAACTGGGTGTACTGAAAAATGATAAAACATGGTTGTCATGGTTACTTATTTAAATGAGAATGAATGAAATGCTCCATTTATTAGAGTGGGAGATAGATATTTGTGTTGACTTCTCATTATTCTTTTTATATCAATATCAGAACAACATGATCTTGTCTTATACTTTTACTTGCAAATGTTAGTCAGATAAATTGGCTTCCCTATCAGACATTTTAAATTTCTAAACAAGCTTTAGATTTCATAAGTTTCAAGTTTCTAACAGAAAATAAGCAAAATAGTCATATTACCGACATTTTCAGAACGGAATAGATACATCCGTACATAGAAGGAGTGGTGTGTAATGGTTATTCCGAGTCAAAAAGTGGCCATAACGACCAGAGTGTCCTGAGTAAGGCCTATTCGACTGACATTCTTGGAATCAGAGCAAAAGTATACTTAGATACTTCTGGGTAATTAAGTTTGTCAAAATAATCTTCCCCACCAAAATTGTTCTTTTGGAGAGGAAGTCCGAACGGTTGCTGCTCACTAATTTTTAGTTTCTCATAAAAATTTGCAAATACAATCATGTAGTCATAGTGGATCAAAGTGGGCATAATAATCGAAATGGTCAAAACGACTGAAGTACAATGAATAATTTTATTGTTTTGGAACCTACACACATTTTCACATCAATTTTGGATATCGAGACCCACCCCTTTAATGATGCTGATCAAAAAAATTAAATCACATTTCGGGGGAAAAGGGACACAAATTGTTATTTTTGGGGCCTACCAAATCCTTCTTTGCTCTGATTCAATAAAACAATGTGTAACCAAAATGGTTATTTTTGGTCAATAAGTGGTCAAAGCTTTTCCGCTGCCTGTCCAAAGGCAGAGGGATAACCGTGACATGAGTAGGGTCATTTTTGGAATCAGTGCAGATACTACAGAAAGTTCACCAACACACACACCAAAGAGTTATCAAATCAAAGTTCTGTGATAACTCCTTGCACACACACACACACACACACTGAATCGACGATCTTACTTATGCATATTCATTACAGCGTGCGACCAGGCATTACGTCAGAATATATTAGCGTGAACTTTTGACCCCGCATCATGGCAAAAGCTTCTAGACGTTTTTTTTCGACGGGTGAAATTGTGGGGATCGCGCGATTAGTGGAGAGTCGCGCTCTGTGTGGGATATGCGTTAGAGAAAGAGCAGCGTTAGGGAATAAACCAAATATAAAAAACGGATAGAATCTAGACTAATTCACCCATAAAAGCTAGTCTGGAGTACAAGGTTATCTTCAGATAAGCTTGTACATGTATAAGTGCCTCTCATGTATGAATGATCTAGCATGTGTATTGTGTGTAATTTGGTCATTACCACTTATCCAATGAACAAGGTTATAATATAACCTTTTTACAGAAGTGTATCAATCAGATATATGATGATTATTTACATCTGGGGACCAACCTTTAACGTCACCATCCGAAAGACATGACTCAGTCCAACCGCATAGCCACTGGCGTAGCCAGGGGGGCACAAGGGGGCCATGGCCCCCCCTGTTGATCGGAGAGCAAAAAAAAAAAAAAAAAAACTAATTTCCTTTTCACATGCTGGTCTTACTAGGACTTACCCTACCCCTTCCTTACAATCGAAATAAGGAAAAATAAAATGGAAATATTACCAAAAAAGTAAACAAAATAAACACTGCTTTCATTTCCAGCAAAAACTGTTCCTTTCCAAATCATAACCCCGAAACTTTGTTAACAACATTGACTAAGTAGATTGGTAACAGAACATTTATATTTCTTTTAGTTTGTCGAGAGTTGAAAGAAATTGTACTCAGAATGATGAAGAGGCGTATCAGTTATTCTTGCCGAATATAAACCTCTCTTTGTGAATGGGTATATGTCCGATGGAGGCAATAACCATTTTCTTCGTTTTGTAAATCTTGAGTTTGTTTAAGAGTTATCATTGTGGTAGCCAACATTGCTTTTATACGAAAACAATGTCACCGTTATATCATTTTTATGGTCTTCATCCGAGGAGAAGCAAAACACTGTTTTTCAAGGTAGAGTTTCGATTTTATAGAGGAATATTCAAAAAAGATACAATTTCATTCTTTGTTCAAGTCGTATTTTATATACTAGTAAGTCATCGGACGAGATGCTTTCTGCTTTGATGTTTACAGTTTTGAGTCAAATCTATTATCACTAAATTGAATGACAAAAACGGCCTTCACATGTGGCAAATCATGTGCGCTTGACTTGGTTGTATGAAGACTTTGTTTAGCCCGTTCTCTATGTGTAATTACATTATTTCCATATGTTTTTTATTACAAATTGTGATCTCTATACTCTTTACACGATGTAATTCTAATATTTTTCCGTGCTAAATACTCACATTGATGTTCATTTTGGTTACAAAAATTAATCAAACTATATAATTCCTCAGTACTTGAATGAAGGAGTATGTAGCTGGATTCGTGTAGTATATACGAATTAGGCAACTAATGAACAACCTCTAACCGAGAAAATGAGATAAAGAGCTAAACAAGGCAGCTAAATAAATTGCTAAAGTCTTTTACATACACCTAATAAAGATGTTGCATGTGTTTTCAAATGAGACTACCGCTTGAGATGAGATATAAATTCCACTCCATGAGAAAGGGCGTCCTCTTAGTCATATGTTAGTCAATAGTCAGTGTGTCTGTGTGTGGGTTTTTGGTTGTTAGTCTGTATATTTTCCTATCCGAAAACACGGGTTTCAACGTTTCGTATGTACACTGGTACAGCTATTTATACACACCAACTACATGTAATTTTGCGTATTGCTTGGAATTCTGGAGCCCCAAGGAGTGGTAATCCTTCCACTACAATTCATTCCAGCGGAGTAGAGAAAAAAAAAATCCTATTTCATCTGTCACTTCTCAAGTAGGTTACACCAGAATAGAATTTTAGGGTGCAGAAAATGCCATTTTCATGACCTGGTTTTAAAAAATTTTCCTACCGTGGGAGGGGGATACCCCCTCCCACACCCTCCCCCGCTCGGTCGCTTCGCTCCCTCGCCTTGGCCCCCCCTCTTGAAAAATCCTGGCTACGCCAGTGCGCATAGCCAGGATTTAATTTTTTTTTTTTGGGGGGGGGGGGGTTGTGAGCATGCAAAGCGTGCGAAATTGGTGATGAGCATGCATGCTCCCTAGGGAGGGGCGCGAAAGCTCTGACGTTTGAGCAAATTTGAGAGAAAGATAATGGCTCGTAGCACCTTTTTTAGGTGAAAAGTTAGTTCGATACCCTGACTGCTTTTCAGTTATTTGGGCACAGTACTGGACTATGTAACAGGGGTGGGTGCAGGGAGGGGGGAGTTTTCCCCTTCCCATGTGAAGCACAAAAACGTTGATGTTTTAGCAAGTTTTAAGAGAAAGATAACGGCTCGTAGCGCCTTTTGGGGCTTTTTTCTCTCACTTCCTTTTAGTTGGCGTTTTTGGGGGGACGACATTTGCATTAAGACTAATTGAATGATGAAAATATCTTTTATATCTTGTGATATTGCAAATTCTCCCAAAATCAAATCTTGCAAGTGTATACTTGGACTAATCCCCTAGACTATTCACCTTTATCTATGTTACATCAGGAACTATTTTTTTTCATCTAAGTTACAAGTTGTTCAATTTCAAATAATTTGTTGTTTTGAGAGAAGTAGCAAGATCAACATTAAGCAAGGTGTAAATCTGTGTATTTTCAGGACAGTTTCTACTGGTAGACCATTGCATTCGTCTGAAATACCAGAGTCATCAGAGAAGGCAAGAATGTCAAGTTCAGTCCAGAACTCAACTGCACCCAAGAGTGTATTTCTCAAACAAGAGGTAGGTAACACCTTTAACCTTTCTTAAGTGAGCTGTGAAAGTCAACATGAGAGTAATATGTTCATGATCAACATTAACAATGTTGTATTCGATAAATGAAATCTTAAATGTAAGGACTTCAGTAATCACTCCAAAAGCAGTTGCTTAGGTTTTTATTCTACTAAAGCTAAAACCATAAATTCTTTGTTCTAAATTTAAGTTTAACAAACAGAAAATTTAACTGTATCCCTACTTCTATGCAAAACGTTATTACAATTCCAGTGCATTATATTGAATCCCATTTCAATTTCTCCTCAAATCTGGTCATATACTGTAAAACCAGAAATGTTTACAACATGAAACTGCAGCAAATTGTAAACAACAGCCATTTTTACAGCAAGAAACTTGCAAGAATTAGTGTTACATATATGTCAGTTATGATCCAATGATTTCGCGGCATGAAACTTTTTAGGAATCTGAACCACTCGCGAAAATTGGCAAACATTACATGTGCGCAAAAGTTTTTGGTTTGACAGTTATCTGATTATTAAAATTTGCAGGATTTAATATGGACAAAATATCTAAGGGGAATATCTTCACCATCTAAAATTTCAGACTTTGTGAATTTGAAATAACCTGTCATTGATGGAATAATTCTTGAAGGCAAAATGCAAGTTGATTCCAAACCTACTTCTTATTCAATTTAGATGTAGAAAGGCTGTATATGTGTACTTGAGATTTTCCACATAATATTATTAATGTCATCCTGTTTGTAGACAATCCACAAGGAGAAATGGTTATCTCTAGAGAGAGTAACATACAGAGATCCTAAAGGTAAAGAAAGAACATGGGAAGTAGCTGAGAGGACTACCAAATCCAAGACAGAAGGAATTGGTGACTGTAAGTATTTTGCATTGTTAACCTAGACTCACTTCACGTATGTGCTTCCAAATGAGAGATATGTTGTTTTCTCACTGATGACATGTCAACAGCTTTGTTATCAGAAAAGTACCGTATAAGCTAATATTTTTGTGTACAGATATTTTTCGCGAATGAGAGACTCGGGCATATTCGCGCATCGTTGCTTTCGCTAATGGCCGACCCAGGCCTAACGATGAACAATACTTACCGGCACCGCCACTCTAGTCAATCACACAGCGCTGGTTCACACTGCTACTATACCAAAGAGCTAATGGATACACATGCTTTGCAGTACGCTGCGCACATAAACATAATGGCGAATCTTATCTGTGTAGGGCGTATCCTGAAAACCATCTACGGATATTTTCGCACAATGCAGTCCATGCAGGTGATTTCCCCGGTCCATGTTGATGTGGCATTATATTCGTGTGGTGTTAAATTCGCAATCAGCAGGTTACTCGTGAAATTCGCGAAAATAAAACCCGCGTGAAAATTTCAGCTTATACAGTAATCAGAATTTGAACCTTCCAACTTAAGTTAATACACTTTTATGACCACAAATTTTATTTAATTCCTTTTTCAAGATGATTGGTACTGCAAAATCAAAGAATAACATTGAAATGAACAGAAAGCCATTGTCCCTTCAGTTTCTGTTATATGGTCTGACTTGGCTTTCTGATCATTTTTAAGTATTCCCTCTTCAACGCTATTCGTTTATTCCTATTATTATGTAGTCTATTGTAAATTTGGAAAATTTATGAACTGAATGTTGCAAAAACTGCATAGACTTGTGATAGTACAGTGAGTACTTTCTTTCAGTTAAAGAACTATTTCAAGACAGATACCTATACATGCTGTTGTTAAAGCAACTTTGTCTAATGTCTTTCAGTCGTATTCTTACCATTATGTCATTTAGTTCACTTCCTGTGTAACATACCTTCTTTCTTTTATCTTTGTCATGTATAATACATTTAATTTGATTCTTGTGTAACTATTTGTTTTATTTTGGCAGGTGTTGCAATGATCGCTATTCTAAATAGATTGCTCCACTATGACTGCATTGTCCTTGTCAAACAGTTCCGCCCACCTCTCAAGGGGTATACCATTGAGTTTCCTGCTGGTAAGCAGCTGTCAATATTGAAACCATTTTAGTGCACTTTGCTATTTTCTTGAAAATTGTGCCTCACTTTTTCAGAATCACTACCAGCCAAATACCAACTACATACCCGTCCCGAATGACAAGATGATGATGATGATGATGATGATTGTGATGATGATTGTTATGATGATAGTGGTGGTGGTAATGATGATGATGAGATTTAGGATTTTCATTGATCATGATACTGATGATAGAAAACATGATTCTATTTGATGATATACTGTTGATGCTGTCTTGATTTTATATCTTGCTTTAGGTTTAGTAGATCCAAATGAAACTCTAGAAGAAGCAGCACTGAGAGAACTCAAAGAAGAAACAGGATATACAGGGACAGTCTTAGCAGTATCTCCATGTAAGTAACAATAGGTGTATTACAATTACTGTAAACAAATGAAATGATTTATATCATTCATTGTAATCTCATGACCACCTTATTATCCTTGACCACTCTATTAAAGATATTTATGAATGTAAGTGTTTAGTAACGGTGATTGATGAAAACAAATCGAACTAAAACTAAAGCTTACAAGATGTAACCAGCAAAGTTACATCTAGTCTAAGGTTGTACTTTCTGAGAAAGCTTTGGAACTTTCATATTGATAATTCAGGTCTCCATACCAATTTTTCTTACATTCAGTTTACATCTAGTTTTTGTGTACTTTTGCATTCTCAGAAAAGAAGATCAGAAAAAACTTGAAAGGCCCTTACAGACATAGAACATACTTTGATGGTTAATTTAGACAGACCTTCCCATCATGTATGACCCATCACGTCCCATCTAATAGTTCTTCAAAAACGGTTCAGGCATTCTTCTGCATTCCCAAGAGCAACCAGTGTTTTCTCATGCAATCCTTTGTATTAAATCCATTCTCATATTTAATGACAATGTAAAACAATGTAAAACAGTGATAATGTGTGTGTTGTATTCATTGCATACATCTACTAAATCTCCTTGTTTTGGTAGATCCCCTTTGAACACCTTGTGAACAAACAATAGAATCATTCAGAATCAAGCTCCCTGCTTGCAAAAGTGTGAACCAAACGGATAAATTTCCTTTCCTTTTTTAATTTCAATTTTTTTATTTGAAGCATCTAATTCACCATTGATGTCTTCTTATCTTATCCGATAGGTACAGCCTTAGACCCAGGCATGTCATCATCGTCATGTAGCTTTATTCATGTTCAAGTAAGTTTATAAATGTGTACCATTCGCCAAAAATTATTTTGCTCTGTATGTTAGCGGTTCCATATCGCCATACGATTTTCAAAGTATGAGCTTCAGTTGTTAATTCTATAAAGAGATGTTGCAAGTTCAATTACTCTCTAAATAAGCATTACAGAGACTTACAAGTAGACCAATGGATGCACCCACACAGGCTGGCACAAAAGGCCAGCGCGGAACCGAATTTGGAGTTGGGTTCCGCGCAAGGGTTTTTTTTCCCCCTTTATTTTCCTCATAACCCAAAGAAGGTCAGGTTAAGTGTTTTGAGGTTAACTTTATACATTCTACCTGTACACTAGTGCTGGTATCGGCATGGAAAATCTATGTCGCCATGTCGCAATAAAATTAATGCCGATGTCGACATGTGTCGACATCTGGACTTGAGTCAAACGAGTCTAAACTCGGGTCGCTCCCGTAGTGACCGTACACTATTAAACCAGAGTTACCCGACACAAATTCACAAGAGCTTTACATGGAATACATGCACTATGTCCTCACGGGCTCACACTCGCAGTCATACTCACTTACAGTTCTCAAAGATGCACACTGTCAACTATTTGCCCCAAAATTTGTTTTGTATGATCCAATTTATCAAGCATTAATGAAAGTCATGCGGTGCGAGTCAGCTAGTGTCGCATATCTAGTCATGTACATGTATGTAATGTATACCGGTCGTCGCAGCTAGATACGCAGCGATCGTGTCGCGCGCGTGCGCTGCTAATGCGTATGTGAAACAAATCGCGTACGCGCGCACGACGCCGAGGCGAGGTACATGTAAAAAGACCCATTTTATGTCGCCATCGGAGCATGCGTGTCGACATGTTGGCAAAGTCCAAAACCAGTACTTTTGTCGCCATAGTGGCGACATCAGGCATGTCGATACCAGCATTACTGTACACAAATTATTTTTTTAGGTGATTCCTACACTTTAAATGTCCTTCAAATCCAAAATATTCTCCTAATATGATAAAGGTGTTTGAATTATAAACAAATTGTGAATGCTTGATGGTATCAAAACACAGTGATAAGCAAAAACATGGTTATAAAATTACATAGATTTATTATAGCATGATCAGTCCCAAAGTCTTGATCTTTCTGTGATATTTTACATTTTATGATATGCATGTGTGACATATGATTTGAGTCTAATTTGTTTATTGGATTCTTTATAATTGGATTTTTGTGGATTTCCTACAGACTGACAAACATCATTTCATTAACATTCAAGTAAAACACTTACCTCCACACAGTTATAGGAAATATCTGCTGATATATTGTTAATATAATAATTTTTCTCTCTTGAAATATATTACTGTCACTCACATTGGTGACTTAATGATACATGCCTTTGATGTGTTTGTTTTCCTCAGATTGATGGGAATGACAATGCTAATGACAGTGCCGTAGCTCATCCAGGTGAGACAATCCCATGTATTTAAAACCAGCCCAGCCAGAAACTCTACTAAATGCTGTCCTATTTTTGAGATAAGAAGATAGATTCATTAAACTGTTCTTTTTTAGAGCATATAAATACACAATGATTTTTTTGTATTAAAGAGATACGTGTTAACCCATCTTTTAAGTTGGTTAATTATTGTAAGAAGTGGGATGAACACCTTGTCTGTCAGACAACCATCTGATTAGGAGCAGTCTCCTCGGCGATGATTTGTTTACTCTTGGCCCAAAGTGGGAGAAATGTGTAGCATCCCAGGTGTTGTTTGAGATGTTCGAAGCAATTTTGTATGTTGTATTAATATATTTATTACACTTGTTGGTACCCTTGTCTGGAAGAGTTTACCTTTGGTATTTTACACATGGTATGAACCCCAAGTGTGAAAAACCCTCATGATGAATGTTACATGTATTTGTGAGACTGTCTCTACTAGTCATCTCATGATTTGATGTCAAAACTTAAGACATTCTTTATTATGGATATGTTGATATGTTCATTGCATGCACAACAGTCTGAGCCCATGTGCAATGGTTATATTGTATACATTTAGATGAGACAATTTCATTTGCTGACTGAATAAACCTTTTTTTTTCCCTCAAATCAACAGAGGAAGGAGAGTTCACAGAAGTTCTTCTTATTCCAGTTAATGAATTGCTTCATAAATTGCAAGGTAAGTCTCAAGGAGTGCTTTCAGTGGTGGTATAATCTTCCGTATCCGGACAACTACCCCCTGGACAATTACCCCCCGACAACCACCCCCCGGAAAACCACCCCCTGGACGACTACCCCCCTAGGCCAACTACCCCCCCAGGACAAACTACCCCCCAGGACAACTACCCCCCAGGACAACTACCCCCCAGGACAATCACCCCCCAGGACAACTACCCCCCAGGACAATTACCCCCCAGGACAACTACCCCCAGGACAATTACCCCCCCAGGACAAGTACCCCCCAGGACAACTACCCCCCTGGACGACTACCCCCCTAGGCCAACTACCCCCCAGGACAACTACCCCCCAGGACAACTACCCCCAGGACAACTATCCCCCAGGACAACTACCCCCCAAGGACAATTACCCCCCCCCCCAGGACAACTACCCCCAGGCAATTACCCCCCCAAGACAATTAACCCCCAGGACAACTACCCCCAAGGACAACTATCCCCAGGAAAATTACCCCAAATTATGAATAACCCTCCCCCCCCGACTATGATTACCCCCCCCCCCCCCCCCAATCCCCGAGGACAATCACCTCCAGGACAATCATTCTCCGGAGAACTATCCCCCGTACAACAATTAACCTGAGGTCAAATACCCCCAAGGACAGGTACCCCCATCCCCGAGGACAATTACCTCCAGGACAATCATTCTCCGGAGAACTTTCCCCCGTACAACAATTAACCCGAGGTCAAATACCCCCAAGGACAGGTACCCCTCCCCCCCATCCCCGAGGACAATTACCTTCAGGACAATAATTCTCCGGAGAATTATCTCCCGTACAACTATCCCCCAGGACAATTAACTTCAGGACAACTACCCCCAATGACATTTACGCTCAGAACAACTAGCCCCAAGGACAAGTACCCCCCAGGACAATTACCCCCCCCCCCCCGATACCTCCCTACAATAATCCCGAGGGACAATCACCCCCCCCCCCCTTCCAAGAGCAACTACTCCTGAGGACAATTAACCCCAATTACAATTACACCCAAGGACAACATACCCCCCCCCCCCCCCCCCCCCCGAACAGCTACACCAACTCCTCCTCCCCCTAAGAACAACTACCTCCAGGGCAACTCCTCAAAAATATTGGAAATAGCATTTTGTTATAGGTCCGCATGAAAGAAACTATCCTACTGAGTAATACATTTTGAAAAAAAAGGACATTTAGTAATTTTGTGTGTTCGAGCGAATGGGGGAGTTATCCACAGCTACATCACAGTGACATTACCTATTCCCATACCCATTCATTACCAATTTGAAATTCCCATATGTATAGTGATTACAACTTTCAAAAATTCATTACTTTCTTATTGCGTGTCCGATTTCGTTCAAACTTTCACCAATGTGCTTCGCTGATTTTCCTCTCTTTCAAAGCAACTTGCTATTAAGGTTGGATTTCCCTTTAAATAATTTCAATTAAAAGGGATTGGTGGAGCGCGTTTCAAAGTGGGGAGGGGGAAGCACTAATAATAATAAACTTTTTGAAAAAGGGGCAACCTACAAAGGTTGAAAACGCAGAAAAATAACATTTTGAGACATCAGTATGCACCTACATTCTAATCAATACACAATCGAGGATCATTTTTGACATATTATCTTTTTATATCGTTTCATGATTTTTTACTATCTACTTGCAATTGTGTGTAATGGTCGGCTCATTCATTTCCAACCGAATCAGCAAGCGAGCACCAAAAAAAATTGTGTTTCTTCTAATGATGAAGATCACGGATTTTGCATTCTTGATAGCGATATATAATCAGAATAATAGCCACAATTCATTTTAAGGCCATCTTATATACTTTATTGTTATTTTTATACCCTATCTCTATCTTTCTTGTCTTCTTGTCTCTTTCCCGTCAATAATTTGCCTTTTTTTTCTAATTAAAGGGTAACGCTCGTGCCTATAAAATTGAAGGCATTGCTCTCCCCTCCCCCCTCCCCTGCTTCACAGCCTCATATTATGCTGGATGAATAGGGGGATCTATGAAGCATTTCTCATTCTTAGGAGCTGGGTATATGGCTCTTTCCAGAATTTTAGGGCATGTTTCTCAATTGACAATAGGAGACAGAGTGAATAGGGGCCCTTATCAAAAGGTGAAAGGGCACTTATTAGAAGTGAAAAGGGCACTTTTCTTGAATGGGCACTTTAGGGTATTTGAGAAGATGGGGGCATTGCGCCACCCTGCCCCGGGAGCGCCGTTTCTGATTTAAAATAATGTAAATGGAAATCGCAGAAACAGGTTATTAAAGGATGAGGTGGGTTATATTTTTAACAAGGGAATGAGCTGAGTGTTTTGTATTATTCATGATGTTAGAAACTTCGCTGGGACATTTATCATAGTTTTAGTTTATATGCTATTAATCAGTGGTCATAGTAATTGAAGGGCCAAGATATGAATTGCACAAAATTGTATTTACAACCTAGTCAATAATGATTAAAGATAGAAACTTTTTTTGATCAGAAACAAAATCTGCACAACAATAATAAAGACAAACAGCGAAGAGTTCTGTATGAAAATAGAAAGCTCAATGTCCTTTAAATACAAAGACCTCTGCGACTGCATGGTACATGGTAAAAAACAAACTACGACACTAACAACAGTGTTATTTAATCACTAAGAACTCTTTGTACAAAAAAGCATGTGTATGGACATCTCAGTGCATACACTACGTGATTCAGATAAAACTTAAATACTCCCTATCTACATTCAAGTTGTGTCAAAGATAATAGACATGAACGGGAATGCAAAACTGCCCGGCTTGCCGAATATGGGTTGTTCCGACTGGTTCGGCATGAGCTTTACATGTACAAAGTGTAAAAGAAAAAAAAAGAAAAAGAAAAAAAAAAAAACACATTTGACACTTTTTGATTGTTAATAACTCAAAAATTTTGACTTGTATTGGACTCAGATTTTCAAAACATAAAAGTAAAGGATGTCAAATTTATTTGGAATAAGTTTTGTCAAATTTCCTTCGTTAATATTCTTAAAATAATGCTCTATATATTTCATTAGATATTCACTTTTGAAAAATTGAGACCACAAAATGTGTGTGTGTCAGTAATTAATTGAGAACACAAAAATTAGCATTGTGTATCCCATCTTCTGCCAACCTTTTGCTATCCAGGGGTCGTTTCATCAAATCAACTCCATGACAGTCATAACTTTGTCGGCGATCTACGGAAATGTCATGGACTTGACAAACTGTTTCACGAAGACATGATAAACGACAAATCAATGATATCGATACTCATCGGCTAAAAAACATAGTCTATATCACAGTCCATTGGATTTATCTTCAATTACCCAAACAGACTTTGAGGCTCAGTTTTTCTCCAAACTGTTCCAAAATGTCAAAAAAGGCAGCGAAAATTAATACTGGTGATACAAACATCCTGTTTACATGAAAAGATGTGTTACTTATGGCATCTTAGAATTTATAAAATTGAGAAAACTTGAGGATGCATTTGCGATGTACGAATCTAGATTTGTAAATAAGAGGATACCGTAATTGACTAATTATGGAAAGAAGACCCAAATCGTGTACACTTTAGAGAAAATGATTAAATAAAGATATTTTATGACCCAATTCTTAATATTCAGTTATAAAAATTACATTTCATATTGTTTATATCAAATTATTGCGTGAAAAGGAAAAAATAAAGGTAAAATACATACATGATAAATTGTCGTCATTTAAATTGGTCTGTATAAGCAGACTGTTCCGTTTTAGACGCTTTTTCTATGGTAGACCGATGTGGGTATCTTTAATATTAATCTCACATACTTGTTGGGATCAAGAAGTCATAAAAACATAATGTCCGTCGGTAAAATATTATGATAAAAAGATTAGTAAAACTATTTGATAAAAAGAATGATAAAGAAATGTGCTTGGAGAGCAGGAAATAATTTTCTCTTAGCTTACATTTTCCATTTTTTCGCAGCCCATAGACTAACTAAAAGCTGGCTTGTGATGGCGTTCTAAAAAGATATGACATGTTTGGAGTACCGACAAGTCACTTGTCAGGGAAGTTGTCGCTGATCTTCGCAAATACGGCTTTGTGAAACGGTTAGCGGACAAGTTGAGCGACAGCGTCGAGATGTCGCTGATCTTGTCGTTATGACGGTTTGATGAAACGACCCCCAGTGTCATTAATGAATCATGACCCAGGGTTATTAAAAAAGGAGGTGCTCTGGAATTTCAGCTGCAGTGGACAATGGCCATTGCTGTGCTCTGAATTAATTACTGATACACACACATTTTGTGGCCTTGATTTTTTCAAAAAGTGAAAATCTAATTAAATATTCAGAACATTATTTACGAATATTAATAAAGGAATTTTTCACAAAACTTATTCTAAATAAATTTGACATCCTTCAACTTTACAATGTGAAAACCTCAGTCAGATACGAGTTATAACTTTTGAGTTATCAACAAACAAAATTTCAAATGTTTTTTTTATTATTATTATTTTTACACTTAGAAC
>CM046833.1:53774221-53864071 GCA_025618425.1 Heliocidaris tuberculata
CGTCAGTGGTAGCTGTACACCACTGTTCTACTGTCATGTCTTTTGTGATTCCCGTGTTGTCGCTGATATGCCAGTCAAAGTCCTGAGCAACTATGGTTTCTGTTACGTCGTACATATCGACGAAGATCGTCGTAATGGCATCGGCAACGGCGCGTTGACGAAACGTTACGGTTCCAGCAAACGGCGTCCCAAACTGCGCAAACCGCTGTTATGACGTCATCTGATGGAATGATAGAGGCACAATACACGACGGAATCTGCGCTTTCGATCGCAAGCGTGCGACCACTGATACTGTCTATTCCGTCTAACCTCAGCATGGTGTCTGTATACATGGACCCACTGGTGACATTGGTAAGGAGACCGATGGAAGTGGTTAGGTTTCTGAAAACTGGACCGATGTACTCCTCGGCGCATTTATCGTCGCGATCGTAGAGCATTGGAAGAGCTCGGATGCTCCATTCGTAGTCCTGGCCATCGGCGAGGCCGATAAAGGGATCGACCTTTGATTTGGACGCCCATGGTAATTGGATCCTCGGTGAAAGACACTCTACCGCTTACGCCTTTGATACTGAACTTGGCGATGTGCTCAGATGCTGACACGAGGGAAGCCAACATCAAACCTTTTTAGAGAAAAAAGGGAAACATATGTTAAGATTTGAATTTGTCTGCTCATTGGGCATGTGAGGGAATTAATGTGAATACATTGTGGTCATGGAATACCTTCGTCCGAATACAAAAAATTACAAATTTTACTCGCGTTTTCATAGATTTCATAGTTAAAAAGTACATGCGGCAGAATACGATGATTTTTTTTTTCGATACCCATATAAAAACATAAGTTCTTATAAAATCTAATAATTGTTAGTTTAGAGCATCAACTATACAGTGTGATATTCAATCCAAAATATCTTAAAAACCAAGTGAAATTGCTGTAATGTATTATAAGGGTATGGAAGTAGATAATGTCTTCTTTAATTTGATAGGCTGCTCACAAAAATACGATCACGTATGATTGAGCACTGGCCATTTGTGGAAAGCATGTCAAAACCGTTTTTGCCCAAGTTTGGGCTGATTGGTGTTTCAGGGGTCACTTTCATTACTTCTGAGTGCATTCAAGTGGAATGGAGATCATTCAGCCAACCTTGGGTTGACCGTCCATTTCACTCAAAACTGGGCAGAGGCAATTTTTACATGAATCAGGAAAAATGTTACTATTCAGGTGTCCATGGTCGGATTTTAATGATCAATGTGTCAAATGATAGGCTAAATTATGAGTATTTTTTAATGAAATCTGGATTTACTGATTGCAACGACATTTAGGGTTGAATCTGGGTTTCTTTTTTATTGACTCACACTGTATAACCAAGAAGGTACTAGGCAAGCTTGCCTATATAATATATAACCTCATAACGAATTAACCTTGGTATAACGACATTTAATTAATATATGAAAAATTAAAGAAATTTATTCGTTAATTCGTCTGACCATGCTGATTATTGCATTTGAATAAATTTAGATCTGCAGATAAACATTCCTCAATTAATCTCACTCATTTCACCAGAAACCCTCTACTACATACATTACATTTGGAATAGCAAAATGGAAAGAGGAAAGCTGTTACAAAATGCTGGAATTTTCGATAAGTTTCATCTCCCTCCAGAGAATAGAAATAGGCGTTGTAAGAGAGATATTCAAGAGGAATTAGTTTCGGGAATATAACCTCATAACTTTAACAAATTAACCATACCGTGGCAAATATCACATCTTTCTACGAATTAAGAATAATAATTTCATACTGGTTGACTAGTATTACCAAAACAAAACGTGAGATGGCCTCTTGGGAGCATTTGGATAGCAATTTATTTGATTTTACGATGTGGCACATCCTATCATATCTCAGTTACATTTAGAGAAAGAATAATCCTTTAAAAACACACCATACTGTACCCAGTGACCTACATAATTATACTCCGCCACTCAAGAGGTCTTCCCCTTTAAACTGTTCAGTGCAAGGACAAACTCTACTAAACGTACATCTTTAACAAGTAACGATAATAGTTTCCCAATGGACCGTACTTCTGCTACTTCAAGAAGCATCCATACCCACTTGGCCTGCCATAGAAGACTCTTAAGAAAGACGGAAGAGTTGCTACTCTGTAACATGAGCTCTGTACCCTGGAAAATCAACAACCTGTACTTTCACAACGCCACCACGCCGCAACCCTAAGATAAAATGTTATAAACCGTCACTTAAATCCCATCGTATACGAATCGCAAACACTTGTGAATGTTTTATCAAGTCCATATTTTGTATACCTAGATAGACAGGATAGATATTTTATATTTTTTTGATATCTGTAATGAGCAAACGTGTACAATGGAGATGCCTATGGCATGGAGAATTTACTTCTGAGTCTGAACTCACCCCCCCCCCCCCCCCCCCCTCTGCTTTCAAGTGTTAGTAATATTGAAAGTACACCCCCATGAGGCCATGACTTGCATAATTATTTATTAACTGCCCAAAGTTGGTCGGATACAAACATGTAAGTGCCCTCATTTAAAAAAAAAGAATGTATGGAAGAAAGCTAACATTGATTTTTGCTTATCTGCTTAATGTACTCTCTCTAAAAAAAAGAGTGAATTTTCACTGTTTTCACTCCCCCGAGAGTCACGTCAGTGATCACTTGTTTAGGAGTGAATATCGAGTGACTATCGAGTGGTCTCTGAAAGGAAAAGAGTGGAGTTTCACTCTCTATTCACTCTATTTTCATTCCCCCAGGGAGTGACGTCAGTGATCACTCGATTTTTTTATTTTTTTAATTTTTTTTTTAAAGAGAGTGGGGATATGCATGTATCTATTGGCAAGTCGATGCTTTTAATACCACAACATAATAAATATTGGTCGTTTTCTTTGAATCTAAAAGTTGTAAAAAGAGGCTGTTCTGATCAATTATTATTATTTTTTTTAAAGTAGTATTTATTGATTCATTCAGTTCAATCATACAAAATATAGTGTATCTCAACATTAACATTAACAATATAAGTCGAATCATGAACCTTGTAAAGTCGTAACACATAATATAAATTCATAAGACAAAATATGGTATTATATTGCTAATATACCCTAATAAAACTATTGAATGGTCAACTTATATCACTCTGAATGAATCGGAGATTGATTTGTACTGACCCCGCTCCCGCCCCCTCCCCCACAAAAGTTACAAGACAGACAGACAACGAAACAAATAAACATAATTAGAATAACCCCTCCCTCACACCCACACACACAATCACACCCAAACATGAACATACACACCTACAAACAGAGAAAAAGAAAGAAAGAAAGAAGAGAAAAGAGAGAGAGAGAGAGAGAGAGAGAAAAAAAAGAAAAAAAAAAAAAAAAATTGCTTGCCAATAATATCGATACATTATTTCGATAGTGTTATCGATATGAAGATATTCGATATAAAGAAACAAATCTTTCACACGCAACCCATCCTTGTTTTTTTAAAGTCATGATTATGTGCCCATGCCAAGTATTGCATGCAATACTTTCAGGGTATAACCATTGAAATTGAAAGAATAGCTGCCGGATGAAAATGCCACCACGTGACGCGCTTCCCGAACGTTTGAATTTTCGGGTTTCCCATATGAATTTCCCAGTCCCCATAAATCAAAATCTACATTTTGGTTAAACTAAATCCAAATAACGTCCACTGCGGTTGTAAAACCATGAATGATTACATTTATTATTCATATCCGATCCTATAATCAGATTTACAATGGTTCTTATTGACAGTTACAAGGTTTTCGTGTTATTTCATTACACAACATTTGATTTTAGTGCACAAACAAGATGAATGCTGTCTTACTGATTAACACGACAGGAAAGAAAGGGAAATCAAACCAATAAATACCACTTCCTCTTGATGTGGAATCCATAAAAGTCAACATGTTTTTAATAATTTGAGATAGAAAGTGAAATCTCAATTGAATTATCAAATGAGCATAAAATAATGCTTTCTGACGTTTTGATTCATGATGGTATACTGCATAAAAATGTTTACACCTTGAGAAATACGCAATACAAAAGATCGCATATCCTTAAAAACAGCTAACAGAACGTCATTAAAGTTGCCATTGCTGTGCAATCAATTTATATCATAAACGGAATCATCTATGAAATCTATATTGTCATCAGAGTCATTGACTCATCCCAGCGTCATGACGTAAATGACTCCATTCTAGACACATTCGATTAATCAATGCTACATGATTTGTTTTCATAATTGCAACCGAATTTCTTTTGTAGGAGTACAGTCATCAAGCCGCCCAGCTATAACATCGGTGTGCTTTAACTTTCTTCGTTTGCGCTTAGCTTAAAATTAACCAGTTGATAAGATTGATCAAATCAAACTGATGATTTAAAAAATAAAATGAAATGACCCTGAAATGTTGCAAAATGTGAATTTGAAACACTCGCATAATGTTAACTATGTGAAAATACTGTGTTCATATTTTAACACTGCGTTACAAAATGTGGCATACTGTGGGCACAGGGAGAAAAACATAGTGTATGCACCGCAGTGTGAATACTGTGGATTTCGATCAATTTCATACAGTTCAATTCAATTCAATTGTTCTTTATTCGCTTTAAAACATTTGTAAAGAGCACATATAAATGACAGTGAAAACAGTGTTAACATTTATTTTGACACCGTGGCGTTATAGAGAAAAGCAATGTTCACATCACCACAGTTTGATCAAGGAGCGGATTTGAATTGACGGCTAAGTGAAAACGTTGTTTTTACACTTTTTTACACAGTGAAATAAAATGTGTCGCACTGGGGTCACAGAGGCATAGAGTTGATGTTCCACAGTGTTCACACAGTTTGGATTTGGAACACTCACAATGCTCACAGCGTTGACCACGTGAAATCAACGTAAAATGTGGAACAGAGGGGCCACAAAGAGAACCACAGTGTACACACTATACCACAGTGTATCACAATGAACAATGAGGAAGCAATGTTTACACACTGTGTGGCAAAATATGTCAAGCTGGACAAAGAGGGTTCACAGAGTGTGCACACGACCACAGTGTGACAGTGGATTTGAAGCACTTTTAAAATGCTGACTATGGGGGAGGGGGGGGGGGGGTTAAAGTGTTAGATGCACTGTGATTATAGATTTTTTTTTTAAATTACATGTATGCACGCACCATCATGTTTTTAGCACTGAGGGGATTTTAAAAATAAAAACTAATAATGTTTGCTATAATTATACACTATCCTCACATATTTTGAACACATTAAGGGTGTATTAAGGGCATTTTATGAGGTTGACTATGCGAACAAACCGTGATCCCAATATTTCTACATTGTTAAGACACAGTTCTTCTTACCATGTTCTTACCGTTTGGGGTAGAAAAAAAGGAGGAGTGTTGGACAAGGTGTGTCATACCTGTGGAAAACCCAGCATTGAATTTCCAAAGGGAGAGGCGTATCAGCCACTACCCTTCTAATCAAATTTCTTAAATAACACTATATGCTTGCATGTTTTAGGATTTGGCCCCCCAAATAGGAGGCCAGCGGCTCCTACATACAGATGTATGAGTCTCATCCTCATTATTTGAAGGGTCCGATTCATGGTCCGATTTGCATGGCTCATCCTCCTAGTGAATCTTTTAATCTCATGCGTATTAGATGGTTGATTGATTAGACTGTGTGGTGCAACCTTGGTCGAATAGCGGACACTTCGAATAATCAATCACACATATTCATTACAAAAACGTTTATGATGTTTCTTCCGCATTCCGCGTTTATTCATTTAAAAGAGAAAATAGCTTAAAGGGGAAATACGTAAACGGTATGGGTACAGAAAAATAACAACACATGCAGTGCAATAGTCATTGTAACGATTTTAATTACGTAATTTATGTGACTATACTATATACAGACAGTTGAGATAGAAATGCGCACAGGACTATCCTTCATCCTGATACAGTTGGGATTTGGGTTGTAAGGCTTCTTCCTAAAGGGTATCTTATGTTACCTAAAAAGGAAGAAACCATAAAAAAAATTGACCTGGAAAAGAAATTCATCTTCCTTGATTGTGTACGTGTCCTTCACTAAATATCACTGGGAAGAGAAGAAAATAAGGATGTTTTCTCGAGCTCGGCAGTTGAAGACTTCCTCTTGGCAGATGCCGAATGTTCCAGACAAATTGGAGTACAAATGAGGGTTATCCTATAACAGAGAGATTTCATTCACAAAACCGATCGAGTTTTGGCATGCAAGGAATGGAACACCATGGAAGACCATCATCATCAAGGTCGGGGGAAGAGAGAGACGTATCGTCGTTGACTTCCTGAACGATTCGACTGAACAAAGAAACACCTCTTTGATCGAGAAAACAGGCAGAAACGTTTAAACAATCATGTATGAACGTGCGATGTGTCTGGAGTCGTCAGGGTAGATGTTTAACAAGCTTTTGAGTAGTTTCTTCAAGGAGGATTTCTGCTCTCTTTACGTGTTCTTCTTGCAAAAAGAGTACAGGAAACATTACGTAACTATCATTAAAAGGATTGCTGCCTCCTTTTTAAATCCATGCTTTACGAACAAGACTAAAACAAAAGCCTTTGTTATACAACGAACATTAACGCCCACCGCACACACTACGATCAGCTGCGATCAGTTTTTGGAAATAAATCTCAATAGCATTAAATATGGGCATTTACAATAATAAAATCTACCTGATTTGGGTTCTGAACAATAACATGAATACATAATATAGGATTGGGTGCGCTGTCAGCCTTATACCCAGAGTAAGAGCCAAATCAGTTTCAAATGGTAGACAATCGTAGGACTGCTCTGACGTCACTACGACTCGAAGCCGATTTGGCATATCCTCCGACTAGAAAGCTCGCAATAGGCCGTATTTTCGTTTTTACTATATGACTATTCAGAACCTCAATCAAAAATATTTTGTGTTTAAATTTTTATATCAAATGCTATTAAATTTCCTTCAGCAATCGATCGCAGACCGGCCGTATAGTGTGGGGTGGACTTAAAGGACAATTTTCCTCGTCTTCTTAATTTATTACTGATGACATACCATCGAAATAGAGTAGTGTGTTGCTTAGAAATTGATTAACAACTTTAGAGCGAGCTATCTTTGAACACGAACATGACCAAGAAACAGAGGCGTCATATCATTTTTAAGACAAGGGAGGGGTGGAATTGATCGAAAGCAAATACAATCGAGGCTAACATAATCAATCTAGTGAATTTTGAGGGAGGGGCTGCTTCCAGTGTAAACCAATTATCAAATTATCGTCGACGTTTTATTATTATAGATTCAATATAACAACACCATAGATATCTTTCTCCTTATTAACCCCGTAAGTTATCGGGGGAGGGGCAATCTGCCCATGCCCCATGCCCCCCTCCACTAGGATCGAGGTCTCTGACTGAGAAAGATGAGATTGGTTAATGAGTACCGCAGCGCATCTGTGGACCACCACGTGCGAGAGTTCTTGGAGGTCGTCGCAGGCGATACGACAGACGCATGCCTTGTGCGGTTTGCCTGCGCTGATATAACAAGCAGCGGAAATGAATAAATTCCGATTCCTATTTCCATTGAAGTATCTATTAGACCCCTTGTGGTGAACAACGTACCCTTTCACTATATAGACTGGGGATAAGGTATAGGAGAGCATGGAACTACTTTACACAGATCTTTCTTTGGACATGCACTTAAAATTGAAGGCTTCTCTGTACCATTCAAATAACTTAATAAATTCAGTTTCATAATGCTTATTTCTAATGTAGAATTTCAATTTCGAAATATATATCAACAAATGAAATTCACACATATTATTGAAAATACACCTATCTGTGCGCGTGTGTGTGTATATAATATATATTTATATATATATATATATATATACATACATACATACATATATAAACTTGTATTTTGAAAACGAATGACTTACTTTCTTTAGGGAATTTCTCAGCGTAAATAAAATAAAAATACAAAACCTACAGTTTCTGAAATGTTCAGTATATATCAGGTGTATATATATATATAGTAAATGTATCATATTCCATTCGAAACGACATAACTCTTTTTTTATTCACAGATCTATTTTTAGCGGAGTTTAGCATCGCGTAAATACCACCAATCCAGGAATAAGATGAAAGGCATCCCTCGATACTTCCGCTAAATGATCACAAGCATAATACCATTATCGATGCTTTGGTGATTTGAGCAACAGACACAAAAATTATTTGGATTGTAAATCTTTTTCTCTTTTCCAGTTGGCTGCACTCGTATATCTCGAGTAGATGTATAAACACTCCACTACATACCGCAAACAATCGTATATCACTGTATATACACAAGAATATCACACCAGATGTGAAGAAAGGCATATTCTAAACCACACAGTACATGCACTTATAATTGGAAGTCATTGGCACCTGCATGGAAAAAAGATCTAACAGACTTGTTACACAGAGCAAAATCTGTTTGGAAAGAACACGCCTATTTCTGACTTTATTGATGAAGAAATGGTAAACACGATACAACACATGAAACATATAATATTTAAAAACGATATCGTGTATAGTCATCATAAAATGTCCCTTTTCCGCTTTATTAATGCAATTTATGTTTAAGTCAAATTATCAATGGATAATGCATCCAGTTTTGTTATGAAAAATTTGTACGATTTTGTTATGAATGGTTTGTACAATTTGTATTTGATTCGTGAGAAAACAATTTTTTTAATCATCATTTTGAAAAATACATATCTTCCATTTCTTGCATGTGTCAGTCGTCTTAAGAAACTGGATTAATAGCATTTCTTTATTATAACCGTATTTCAGTGGTGTTGACTTTTATTCAAATTTTAATTATTTTTTATGTTATGCTATCGTATTACATATTGACGGACAATCTTTTTAGTCTGTACACAGTGCGTCCCAGAAAAAAAGTTAACAGTCATAAAGTGACTCCCCCAAAAAATATTTCAAAAAATTTGAAGCAAAATTTCATACCTCGATTGCTATTAAATGCCACCTATAAAGATCTGGCGATATTTTACGCTTGAGTGAGCAAATGCCACTTTTGCGAAAAGGTGCAAAATCCAGACTTGACAAGAATAAGTATTTGTTTTGGCTGGTATCAGAAAACTTTATAATCATGAAAAGGCTTAGAAATTTTCATATTTTGATCAATAATATAATTTGAGCCTGATCAGTTAGTCACGGATGGACATTTGACAAATTCTGAAAGTTTGAAGGCGAGTAGAAAATAAGTATTTAATTGCAGTGAGCTATTTTATGTTTCATTGTGAAGGGCATCAATGAAAAAGTTGGAATTTGATCAAATTTGGTTGCCATGGTCGTGTACTAAAATTATAATCCATGAAATATTCAATGTCACGGACGGACTAAATGCCTATTCCTAACCGATCAGGCTCATTTATAAAAGAACAGGTTTTGTTTTCTGCATGTATCTACGTATCTCATCAACATTTTTATGCTTCAGTGAGCAACAATTATCTTCTTTATTCAGTGTTTTGAAATACTACTTTGGCAAGTTTTTAATTCAAGCTGGCTTTCTCAGTTAACCAATTTTTTGATGGGATATGTCAGGACATACAGAAAACAAAGCCTTTCTTTCATAAATTGCCTTTCGATGATCAGAATTTAACATTTCTAAGTTTGTTCAAGACTCTCAACTTTGCTGATACCAGCCAGAACCATGAGAACCCATACACATTTCTGCCAACCATGAATTTTGCACCATTTCACAAAAATTGCTTTTGCTCACTCAAGTGTAAAATATAATTATATACTTTGGTGTCATTTGATAGGAGAGACCCTAAGCTTTCCATAGGTATGAAAATTTCATGAACATATTTTAAAATGTTCACAAATGGAGACTCCAACTGTCAATTTTAACGGATGTTAAATTCCCGCCAGAACACATACCGATTCTTTTCAAGTCTGGATTTTGCACCCTTTCGCAAAAGTCGCTCTTGTTCACTGGAGCTTAAAATATCGCCAGAGTTTTGGGTGTCATTTGATAGAAGAGACCTTAAGCTATCCACAGATATAACGATTTTCTGCAAATACTTTGAAATATTTATTTTGGGAGACTTTTCCCAACTGTTAACTTTTTTTCTGGGACGCACTGTTTATAGAAGTTAGCTGAAAACCGGATTCTTTTTATCCCGTGCTCAATTATAACAAACATTGAGTATATCTTTTTATTTATAAATCGCAGTCTATATGGTGATAATAAGATAACAAGTAGTTTGCATATGCATTTTCATCCTTTCACTAAAGAAGCTCTCATCATTTCGTCCTTGCCCATTAATTCTTACAATTTTCTTTACTTTTCCCAGGGTCCTCAAAGTTGAGAATGATAATGTTCTCTCCACCCGTTCAATTTGATACCAGACAAAGTAGATTTAACGAGAAAATGTGGGTGAAACTCGATTCCCCAATCCGAACGGAGTGATGTGTACATTATTGGCTGGTAAATCCCAAATCAAGTCTCAATGGCAGTCACTTTAGCCGGAAAGCGGTTCCCTTGAAAGAGCACTTCCCGCCAAAATGTAGGTCGCAGATAATCGTCAATTCGATACGATACGCACCTGATTAATCGAGGCACGCCGGATCGATTATGGACAAGAAATGAATCATGGAATAGTCAATTTCCTGCAGGAATTCTGGTTGGGCGGAGAACAATTTTGTGTTAAAGGACATAAAGGTCTGGAGAAAGTCTTAACCTTAGTCAAACATTGAGATGTATACGTAGCTATCACGGTAACAAGACCCACCTCACAGCGCTTGAATGTAAAGATCAAGCGATAAACTTGCTCTAGATCTTACTCTGGTTTATCAAATTAACACTTCAAAGAGGTGGCCATTGTAATGTAAGTTTGTTTTGTTATGAAGCGATAACTTGTATGATAAAGGTGATAATCTGGTTTTGACTTTTAGAAATCACTTTAGATATTTAGAGGGATTCTTCCAAATGCAAACACCTGAGCTTATCCTTGAAACGTCGTCAGATAAGTCTTCTAAAATACCAAATCAGCGACATAACAGATAATCCCTAGCTGTACAAAAAAAATTGAACGGAAATGGGTAATATTAATAAGATTACGAGTGACATAACTTTAAACACTACTATTTTCAGTGATTAGTTGTTTACCATGGTTAAAGGATTAAAATTTTCATGAACGAAAAATATCGTTATAGAAGAGACTAAAGAACCTATATCGCATGACTGTGTTCATGCTCAGAACAGGAATAATCGTAGAGCAAGAGAGAGAGAGAGAGAGAGGAAAAAAAGGGGGGGGGGGTGACACACACGTAGACATGATCAGTGGTGACGGGTGATGAGAAATTTGTGTACTGCCGTTCGGTTTAATCGCATGCTATAAAATGATCGCGCTATGAATCATGAGTATTCATGAGTAAGCAGTTTAAAGTTTAAAGTCTTACATGCTGGCTGTCTACCTTAGATCAGACTTTTTACAGTTTATCAGTGCATTATGCATGATGCAGAACTAGCATCATTTGGCTATTTCCTTAGCATAAAATTTTTATAAAGATATATTAAAGGCATTGATTAACTTTGCCCAGGATTGAAAAAAAAAAATCACTGTTCCAGCTAATGCTGTAATCATAATTGCAAACCTTTAGCTCAGACAGGAATCGCCTGAGTTTTATAAGCTGATCGGTTGTTTGTATATCAAGATATTTACGATTGAACATTGATGTCGGGATAGAGTACCACCGAACCCTAAAGAACTCTTACGGTTGGCATACCTCGCTCTATCACAGAATACCGTACGGGCTGGAAACCCGCTCTGAAATCGCCAAGCGCTGGTGCTTGGTTTTTGTGACTGCAGCGCAGCGAAGAAGCCGAGCGACTTGCGCTAGCGATTGATCGCGATTTCTCTTTTTTAGGATAGTAAACGGGTTCCATTTTCTCTCATACTTTCACATATCCTTAATTATATATGTAGTTAGAGGACTGCACACAATTCACTGGCATTTGAGCTGATTATACAATTTTTCACAAAGTTAATCAATCACTTTAAGAACATTCTATAAAATCTAGATTAATCGTGTTACAAACAAGAATATGAGTTAGAAATCAAAGCTCTCAATATGAAATGATCGTTATCTACCTTAGATATGGCACCCACAGACGCACAGTGCAGTATTCTGTGTATACGGTGTTAGTTTTTTTAAATTTTTTCTTCTTCTTTCAACGAACCACATGAGATTTAGGACTATGTAAAACTATTAGAAAAATTGGGCTATAAATAAATAGTATGTGTGAGCAGATTAAGGTTCCTCGTCTCAAACGGTCGCAATCCACCGAAGATTGGATGGGGCGTATAAATGAGTCCGGCATTCTATAAGTGCATGGTTTGTGCAGGAGCTAGCAACATTACATTAACGCTCTTTTTATTTCACTGTATTAAACTTGGATTAATGGCGCTACATATAAGTTAAGAATATGGCATTTAGTTTAAAGCAAATTCTCTCAAACGGTCACCGTCTAACGTAGATCGGACGTTTAAAGTACGGTATTCCACGAGAAAATGGTTTGTGTCCAGAACTATCAACAGAACATTAATACCCAGGCTTATTACACTGTATAAAACTATGATAAACCGCTCATAAACGAAGAATATAAGCATGCAATTTCAAGCTCCTTGTCTTAAACGGTCGCTATCTACCGTAGATCGGACGTCTAAAGTGCGGCATTTTACAGCCTGGTACTTGAGATAGACACTTAATATCTGTTGAAGCAGCAGGAGATAGGTCGTAGGGGCTCGACTGACTGTAAGGCCTGTTGCCAAGGATCTTTGCACAGCGGGCGAGGTGGTAGTGCGTTCATACTAGCCTCTTAAGGTAAGGATCCAGAGGGGGTGCAGGAGACCCCCCCCCCATGCACCCCTTCTATATTTTGTTGCTTCTTCCAAAAGCATGCATGTACAAAGTTTAGGGGAGCTTCTAACCCATGAAAGGATAATCAAAATCTGAGATCCGCGACTGAATTTAGGGTAAGTATAACGTCGAATAAAAACGGGCTCCCTACTTCTCCTACTTCTGCCTCTCAACCTTCTATCCAATCAACAGACATGATAAATTACCACGAAGGACATACTAGCGCTTATTTTGCAAAGTCCTAGAAAATACTCAAATATTATCACTGACACTTTGTAAGTGATACTGTATAATCATGTTCTATAGCCATGGTGTAAGCTTTGCACGGATTAAAGATCGCATGAGAAATGTATCAACATGTACTGTAAGACCTTACATTTTAAAATGAGCAATTGTTGCATTTTCTAGGGTCATGTTGTATTTTCATTCTTTTGTGTGTCCTGTCTTTCGTGTCGGAGACACTTCTTTAAATCTTGGACAAAGTTTCTTTTAACCTAAATAAACGCTTACGATGAGTGAACGACTTTGCATCTGCGTGATCACATTAATAGTCGTTCACGGTATACTGACCCACTTAACATGCTTAAAGCGCAACTACGGGAACAGACCACATAATGCGTTTCAAGATCAATAATCTATAGCCAGAACAGAAGCGTCGCTTTTTTAAGGGAATGATGCAGCAGCAAATTTGCGATTGGGTTGCTGACATACATTTACAAAGAAATTGTACAGAAAGGCAAAATAAACAAGAAGGGACACAATAAAAGATGGAAAGGTCCTCGGACTCTTAAACTTCTTGATAAGAGTGAAAACCCTCACTTAAACCCTTTCCCCTTCGAAGATGCCCGTGTCTATAGCATGTCACACCGGTATTGTCTGATGTTTGAATTGAAGGAGGCCTTTTCACTGGTATCGAAGGATGCTGAAGGGATGTAAGAGAGGAGTATAATTCAATGAGATCATCTGGCTGCATGAGAAGGCTGATAAGATGAAACGCTCGTCCGGAAATAAAAATAAGTTTCTTTTCATGTTCATCGATATTTTTGTATATTGTGTACCAGTAGGACTGTCCTATTTTGAAGAAAAAAAATTGAATAAGATCTTCTTTTTTTTTAAACATTACAATATCAATTCAACGATAATAAAATCAGTCTAATATTTCTAGACTTCGGTAATAAAAACTATAGGGTAAAACAATTAAAGGTCATGAAACTTTCATTCTATTCACATCAATGTGGTCATTATCAGTGTATTATACAAAAGCCCACTTGGTTACAGCCTAGAACCAAATTCATTGGAAATATTTTATTGAGAACAATGTTGCCAGTGAATTATTAGCCCTTAATAATCTTGTTCGAAGAGGCAAATTATTCATTTCTTGACTTACAATAATATTCCTTGTCACAGCATCTCAGATCTACCTCAACACATTAACCACAAATATTAAAAAAATTATGTAAGTACCATTCTTCATCAATCGCAGTATTTTTAAATCCGCTTCTATGGCTTTCGGGGTATCTCGCAGCACTTCGGAACATCATCTGATACACTACAAGAAGTCGAAGCGCAATTGTTTTAACAATAACATGGAACAGACGTTATAATGACTCTCGGTTTGCTTAAAGTATACACAGGTTTAAACGTTCAGAGTTTATAAGCATTGTAAAACCCATTACCTATTTGTCAGTATAGACGTGTGGGTGTAGGTGTGTGTGCGGCTGCGCGACCGGGTGCGTGCGAAGGGTGTGGGTGAGTGTTTCTATATAAGTCTATCAAAAGTACTTCAAATCATCACCTAATAAAGTTGAAGTGGCAATTGTTTATGGATCAGTAATACTGCGCGGACCTTAATGATTATCGGGTTGCTATATGGACGTGGATGAATGCACACTTAAGTATTTGATGATGTAGAAGCATTATGAAGTTCATTTGCATTTTTTATGTGTTTTACAACGCTATTTTAAACCATCATGACGACACTCTGTAATGTTGAAGTGGCAATCATGGCAATTCTTCTTGGATCATTGAGCAGACATTCATGCGTATATCGGTTTGCAAGAGGATATTGTACTACGTTTTGATAGAAATTTAGGTTACAAAGGCCTTGGTTTTATAAGCGTCATAAATCAAATCCGTATGATCTTCATTATCATTCAATACGGCTGCATAACAATTTTCAATTACCATGAAAAATAAACATGAGCTAGTAGCGATGCACACAATTACTCTATTTCTCTAAATATCTTCATTACATGTTGACTAAAAAAAAAAAATATTGCAATCACTGCTTATCATACTTATAAATTACTTTTAACTTTAATGACATTGGCATAATTTTGAATGTCATGGCGGAAAATTTGAGGGTATGGTTGAAAAGTATAATAATACATTAATGCATAATTGGGTTGTTGATTTTTCTTGCATTTCACTCATTTTAGCAATATCTTTTGCATGATATCTAACTCTTTGGCTAGAATCAAAGTAACTGAAATGCACATATTTTGTCTGTTTGTGTTGGTGTTTTACAATTATTATAAAGCCTCTATCTATCTTTATGATTGGTAGTGTATACCAAACTTTAAACAGGCCGTTTTGGCAAAATTTTTGTTGGGAATTCTTATGCCAGCACAACTAAATGGCTTTCAGCTACGAACATGTAATACAGATAATCAATTCAAATATTCTAGTATTCTAATACAGAGCTCGATCAAAGAAGGGTGAAGTTAAAGAGGCATGGTGGACAATGGTATATCCCTCAACAATAATTATGTCACCATAACAAGGTGATTTACCTTAACTACCTCACATTAAGAAAAACCTTGACTAATGAAATGGTTCATTATGTTTAGCAATGAGAATTGTGGTTGATTCAACAACAAAAAAATGAGATTGAATATTAGTTGAGGTGCCCTTGAGAATCTACTTTCAGAAATCGCCTAGATCCAGACAGATGGTAAATTATATATGATAACATATAAAGTTCATTTTTAGACGATACATCATGCAGTTGAGTGCTGGTTGAAGAAAGCCCGTTCACAGTTTTATATTTGAGAGACAAAAGTGTGTGAGAATGAACCATGAAACCACAAGCCATAAATCTTTTGCCAAATTATGATTGCGGTTGGTGAACGGTAAACAATTTTCCCGAGATGTGATTGTTGAAAGAGTCCATAAAAATCAGACTAATAATATAAAAAATGAAAACTAAATAATATATAAACACTCCCAGGAACAGGTTAACTGGGGGGGGGGGGGGGGGTTAAGCATTGATGACCATTGCAAGGAATAATATTGTCCTTGATAGCAGTAGCCCCTCTAACCGTCCACCCCCTCCCCTTCTTTGAACTAACAGATTTATAGCAAATTATGCTGTCATCGAGCACATGCATCATTCAATAATATAGCTACATGAAGTATCGTACTAGTCATCAAAATGTTCGTGGTTTTTAATTTCAACATATGACCAGAGAAAGGTCTCAACAGATGTGAGACACGACATTTTTTCTCTCCATATTCAAAGATTTACCAAACGAAACTATGTACGTCAGTATGTGCCGACGAAAAGAACATATTGAGCGTATGTGTGTGTGTGTGTGTGTGTGGGGGGGGGGGGGGTAATCAACCCGCTACAGTGACACTCACATACAAGGATCACTTTTAATGTTATGACAACAAAACAATGTCTAAAAAATAACTCAGCTGTGTCAAACAGGGGCGGATCCAGGATTTTGTAAAAGAGGGGGCACAGAGCCGGAAAAGTACACAATTAAGGGGGTAGTTTTTTTCATTGTGTACTTAAGGTATGCCAGTTGGGTTTCAAAAGAGGGGGCACGGGCCGGTTTTCCCCCTATGTAGATCCGCCACTGGTGTCAAACGTGTACTTTACAAAACTTTACAAATCAACATGTTTTTGAAGGATATTTTCACACTTTTTCAACTGCTCCAATCTAAAATACAAATGACATTACGGAGAAATGCTATATATCGAAGTTGATACGATGTCCCCTACGAAGGTCTTGGAAAATATTTGAAATAAAGAACACTTGTTCCTCCTAATCATCCACGGAACATTCTACTGTAACGCCAAGAATTCAAGGATTGTATCGACAATGTTTAATTTTGAAGCCGCCAATTTGTTTTAAAATCCAGAACGGGATGGCTAAGCCACGTCACCATATTGTTGTTTATGTAAAAGAATCTGGAATGATTTCCCTGTTTTGTTGATTCGACCACATGCAGGGGGTAGCAAAGATCGAATGGCCTTCGTTCCCCTTGACATCCTGGATAATAAAGCTATACCTTTCCTAACTTGATTATTGTTGACACAGAATGACCGTAAAAGTGTTGAATAGCAATAACAGTTCAAAGGCTAGATGCGGTTCGATGATGTGTAAAACGCTTCAAAGTTTATAACATCATATTGATGATTACCGACCGTGAAAGTGTTACATTCTGTTATATTTGATAGTTTTGCACATAAAGTTCACTGACAGGACAGTGGAGAATGAAATTTGTGAGTTTCTAAGCTATGCAGTTTTGAAATAACCTAAGTCAAAAAGTAAAAGTGTTGAATAGCAGTTACATTTCAAAGAGTGCTTGTGAATGATTTTTGTCAGGTAAAACTCGTTGCTTCAAAGTTTATATCACATCAAAGTATAATATGATATGACGTTTATACTTATCTTGAAAGTGGTATATTCTTCTGATATGTTCACACATGAGTTCATCGAAAGGACAACATGGACAAGGTAAAACCGATTCCGTGAGCTTCTAAGGATAATGGAGTTGAATAATACGTGGAAATATATTGGATAATACTATTGGTATCTTCGAATTTAAGTTAGAATGACAAACAAACGATATGATGGAAACATCTGTCTTGTGATAACGAAATTAAAGAAATAGAATAAAAGAAATATTTTGGGACAATTTGTGTTTTCATTCGGCGAAACTGTTTTTAAGAAAAGATCGAATTCGTTAGAGAAATTATTTAATCATAAAATTAGACGACTACAAATACATTGTTTGTGAATTCTTACAAAGCCATCTATCTATTGTTCGTACCAATGTCGTGACCCTTTAGATCTATTCATGCCATTACTTCTGCCCTGTTTCACAGTGATTTGAATATTAGCCAATTTCATGAAATATTGGGCACGTCGTAACTGGGTCACAGTACGCGAGTGTAGAATGACTGTTTCATAAGTATATTTTTAATTTCAACAAAGGACAGGTCTTTCGGTCAGTAATATCCTCATTGCTATGAGTCCTTCATGCACTCATAACAATGTAACTTGCTAGTTTCAAGACACGATAGGCCTACATATTCATACCTGGACAAATCCAGGGGGAGGCCAAGTCCTCCCCCCCCCCCCCCAATAAAAAGGGAGAAAAAGGTTTCCTCTCATCTTTCTCTCCCGATAAGCGAGTCTGAAGCTTGTGGAATCGCTTTTACTAACATTACCCCCCGTCTTTTCTGACAATACTGGAGCAGCCCTTCATATACATGTCTACATTATGAGCAAGACTTCAAAGAGAGATTCACAAAGGAAAAAGATATATTGGTGATGCTAATTAGATCAAGTTCAAATTACAGTTGCTATTCCAAGTACAATTGTAATCAATAGCGACGAGTTTGAGTTCGAATTCCGATTTAGGAGAATGCCTTTTATTAAGAAGAATTTTAATTTAGCTCGAGCACGCTCTACCTTCTACTTCTTCATTCAAAATTACTTCATTATTCATCCAAGCTTTGTTGCCTTGCTTGTCCGTTTCCTATTCTCTTCTGGTAATAATGATGAAAATAGAATTCTCACAGAATTCAAAGAAATCTGCATGGAGTGGTAAAGCACTAAAGACGGACGATATCTGCATAACACTTTTCGGATAGAAAAGATGTACAGCTGAGTAGTGCGAAGAATAAGTATATCGGGCCTGCTTAGGACTGCAGCATAAAAGTTAATATGATTTCACATTCTTCTTACATGTGCCTTTTCCTATTTTCGACCTAAATATCAAAGTATAATCACATAATTTTCTGTCGGCAAATCGATTACGAGCGATAGTGATGTAGCCCAGTGACGAAGCCCCAGGGAGTCGCTCGAGGGGCAGGTGGGCTTATAAGACTCCCCATTCAAAATTTAGGTCAGCAAATCTGTAATTGTTGTCAGACTTGTTACCTTCTCTCGTTTAATAATTTGGTATGACCACCCTCCCCCTCGACATTTTCTACCAACGCCCCTGTAGAGCTGTCACTCTATTCGATTATCTTTCAATAAACTTCAACATGACAATCACCGGGGAACGTTTCAACATTATAGTTTTGACACACTTCTTTAAGACTATGTGCGGCTGTTGATAAACATGGAAAATGCTTTTCATTGCTTCTAATTTGATGTCCGATGTTCGTCTAGTAGGCTGCTTGAACCAGGTTTTCATTCTAAAACAATAAACCTTGTTAAAGCACAGCATGGTGTACATTATACACACATATAGAATCCCACCCCAATCTAATTTTAGAGACTCCAAAATACTGTAATCAAATTCATTCATATTTTATCCGTCAAAGCCTGTCCGAAAATTGAATTTCGCAGGAATGATTTACAAATATCACAACGAAATATCATAATGTCTGCCTGCCTTTAAAAACAAATTGATACAAGATTACGGTTCTCCGTTCAATCAATGTGTTGGGTTTTCCTTTCATTACAACATCGGAAAAGGAAATCCTATTTGATTATCAATCTAAAATCTATTTCCGCTGAACGTTCATAATGGGTTGAAAAAAATTTACCACACCATTTCGAGGAATTCTATGCAGACCTGTGAACGAAATACAACTTGAAAGCGCAATCCAAATGCAAGAAGGTCATAACAGCCTTTTGTAGTATCACTGACGCTCAAGATCTGTTTCTACGAGTACACCATTATAAATGAAGGTAACAGTAATAAATTATCGGTCATTAATTAGTAATCAAAATGACTCAACTAGAAATCCTTAGAAAAACTCCTCAAAGTAATCAAATTCCAGCACTAAGTGAATGAACTAGCTTACTAGCATATGATATAAAACTTTCGAAAGATTATACTAAGGCCACAAACTGTATTCAATCATTCTGAATGATTTTCGCCGATACGTTATTTTGGTTTCACAAGTTCTTACAATGTCCAATTTATGTTTCTAAAAATAAGCAGGGCGGGTAAATTTAGATCCTGATATGAATCATACATGATCAACTTCCATATAAAGCAACAGTCGTCACCACCGTGCTCCTGCTAAGAATAATTATGCACCATTCCCGCAATTATCATACAGACTACATGAGAGGTTACACAAGCTACCTTATGAATATTTAAATCCAGATAATGTAATAATCCGAATCGGTAATCCCCCACTGAGCTGGCGAATGATAGGATTGGAAGGAACGTGATGATCGCGTAATTCGACGAATCTACGCGCAATTATTCGTCCGTAATCCAATTCAGAAAACGCAATTATTTGGATAATCAAGTGGCGATCCAATGAGACGTCTGGTTGTCTAGGCATTACCCGGTGGCGTAGCTATACTTGGGAGGAGTGAACGGGGCAAATGGAATGTTCCCCCCCCCCAAAAAAAAGAGAGGAGTGGTCAAGAAAAAAGAAGAAGAGACGAATATAAAATGACTCCCTCCCAGACCATCCTTGTTCCACTCACTCCCATGTTATTCCCCTCGCAAGATCAGTGCACCCCCACCCTCTTGTGATTGGACCCATGATACGCCACTGGGGCATTCCCACGATATGGATAGTTCAAAGCTCTGAAGACGACTTTAAGAGCTTGTTATGAACTAGCAATTCCGATACAAGTCCGAGGGTATGGACATGCATCCGCTGTCTTCGTTAGATATGGAAATATGACAGAATAAAATTACAAGATTTACATTAACAACAAATCTGTTTTGCATCCGTCAGAATTATTGAATTGTTTATTTGTATATGCTGTTCAATTTTTATCGGATGATCGTTCTTCAAACAAAATACAGTGAATCCCACACCCGGACCCCTTGTATTGGGCACTTAAGCCCCTTTCACACATCGCCGGTATAGACGGTGGTTCATGGCAGTTCTCAAACCGCCGTGAACCGTGTCCAAACGATGGCGGAAAGCCTTTAAACGCGGTGTAAATGCGCTCTCAACACTTTGTGAAGACGAGGCCAATGCGGATTAACACGGCAGTAACGCGGAATTTGGCTGAAAGCCATGGAGCATCCCCGGAAGGTGGCGAAGTCGATTCGGAGTCTCCAACGTGAACTACGGTGCCACTGTGTAGCTCCTCGATGGGATTGCGTTGCCTCCCTGTTGGCTCCGCCACTTCCGTATTGCTACGGTGTTCATAACGTGAGGGTCAGGGAGGAAAATATGACTGGCGGATTAACGGCGATGTAATACGGTGTTATCACGGATTTCCCGGTGCCAACACGGAGGCTGGCGTTCTTTACACGGTGAACGGCGTTGCGAACGCGAATAAACACGTACAGTCCATTTCAAACCGCCAAGACCGCCACGAAAAATTGAATGTTTAATTTTTTTGGCGGTTACCCGCGGTGCTCAGGAATCATTGCGGATGAGTGACGGATGACTAGGGGTTGTGTACGGTGTTAACACGGTCTTTGGTGGTGCACGGCGAATTGCCGAACCGCCATGAACCACCGTCGAAATCAGCGAAAGCCCCTTTAGCCTTGAGCACACCAACTTCTAAAATAATTCCTGAGCCCCTTTTCATAAAACTTATTATCAGTAACAACTGCTTCAGATCTGTCACAAATCTGCTCAATTAAACCAATCAAATCCAGTGATTTCAGTAGCTTAGAACAATTATCATAACTTTTCATAGATAAAAAGTTTTATGAAACGGGATCCTGATAATAATAACATTTTTTTCTGACCACCTCCCCCTCCCCCGCCCCCGAAAAAAAAGTCAAAGGTATCACCCGTCAAAACCGAAAAAAAAAAATCAAACGCAATAGAAAAGACCTAGTCTTTTCACCTTCACGCTCTCTACAGACCATTTCACATATGTTTGAAATATCTATGAATGTTTCTTTGCCTACAAATATTGCAAATATTTCCCATTTCCAATGAACTGTTTTTCAATACTCAAAATGCAGGTTAAACGCTTAATTTGATATGGACATAAGCCCCGGGCAAGGTTTTGAATACCCAAAGTCGTCAGGATATGTAGGAGAGGTATTTATACGAATCTTGAGCTCATTTGAGGAATGGTCTAATGCCAATTTGATATAATAGTTTTCTCACCTTTGAAAAGTGCATTCTTATATTCCACTCTCTGAAAGAGAGCACGTGTCAGAGGATTATTTTTTTTTTCAGTCGCGTAATATTATGACACATAAGAACAAATATTGCTGCTGAGGAAAATATGTTGCTCTGGGCATAAATTTTTTTTATGTCTCAGTCTTTTTACCACTGAGACATTGATGGGTTCGGGAATTCCATTAATTCTTTGCATGCTAACATTGGGATACTCAACAAGACAAACCGTGACTGAAAACATATCAGGAGATATAAACTGATATAAAATTGAATAACTTAATGTTCGGTGAAACATAAGAAGGAAATATAAAATCTATAAAACTTGCAGCACCATATACATCAGTCAGACCCAACTCCGGAAAACCGAGCACAGGTATATACTCCGAAAACGGCGTATAGAGCAAGATGATTATAGAGCCCTCATTGTTCAGTGCGGGACAGTGTGTACAAAAGACATGGGGAAAATCGTGCAATGTCGACCTGCTGTTGATATTATATTTTTCAAAAATAATGCTGCGGATATATTCATTTCAAACGTTTGTCATTTGAAAGTAATTTCATGTGAAGAATCATTCAAGGATTCTGAAAATAATTGACACGCAGCATTATTTTTTGAAATTGATATATCTTTGGCTGGTTGACTTTGCAAGATTTCCCCATGCCTTTTGTACACATTGTCTCACACTGAACGATGAGGGCTCTATATTCATACGCCGTTTTCGGAATATATACCCGTGCTCGGTTTTTCGAAGATGGGTCTGACTGTACATATCATAGTACAACTCAGTTTTCAAAAATCATTTCATAACTTAAATACATGAAATAGGAAATATATGGGCAGGGTCACAAAAAAGTGCTCATTTTTTTTATTAGTTATGTTCGTAGCTTTAAACCCCTACAGGCCTTTACAAAGATGACAGCAACTTCCTTCAAACTTTCCCATTTCTAAAGTAAAAATGCAGGCTATTTTTTTTTCTCTCTCTCTCGCTGATTATCTCACTCTGTCTCTCTTCTCCTTTATCTGCTTGCAAGAGTATGTCCCTTTTTCGCACTCAAATACACTACATGACCTAGTTTTAGCTCAATAGAGCAGTTCATGGTTAAACTCAGCTCACATTCTTTCGCAAATCAAAGATGAATGTCGGCAATAACAAGTGATAATTGTCACCTACATGACACTTCTGTGTCAAAATATGGGTGAAGGGTATTGTTATAGGAGTGAACATTCAAAGTCGGGGTAATGACAAACGAATGCAAGGACAATGAAAATGGTCTATACACTATAATCAATATAATAAGTCATGAACATAGTGAAAACTCGTTATAAAGGGCTCCGATAAACCAAGATTCCTGATATCACAAGGTAATTTTCATGGTCCCAAGGTCCTCGTTATAGTGAGTTTCCACTGTATCATGAAAAAGTGATTGATATATCTCCTATAATATTGTCATGTTGTATTTCATTCCAATGAAGATGAAGGAGTACGGATAATCTGTCATGCAAGAACATTGACAGATTCCAAAACAAATCTATGTGTCTGAAATGTTTCTTTAGACTAAAAATCGCAAAAATTATTCCCATTCATAAAAAAGACAACATCCATTCTATCAATAATTATCGCCCAATATCGATATTACCTGTGTTTTCTAAAGTACTTGAAAAGATTGTGTACAAAAGACTTTATTATTTTTTTTTGCAAACATCATATTTTAATGATTATCATTTGGATTCAGGAAACATCATTCGGTTGACATGGCATTGATTAAACTTAATTATCGATTCTGTTTGCACTGCATTTAATAGAACAGAAAAATTCTATAGGAATATTTATTGATTTGTCAAAGGCATTTGACAGTCTAGATCATCACATTTTACTACGCAGACTTGAACATTATGGTGTAAGGGGGATAGCCCTACAATGATTTGAAGATTATTTACACAACAGAAAGCATTTTACATCATTTCAGTCTTATCCTTTTGAGTTATTAACAATTTGTTATGGAGTTCCTCATGGGTCTATTTTAGGCCCGCTATTGTTTTTAATTTATATTAATGACATTACAAACGCCCCTATATTTAAATATTTTCTTTGTGCAGATGATACCAACTTTCTTGCCTCCCACAAGAATTACACCGAATCTTTCAAATAGTTAACTCCGAACTCCCAAATATTTCTGGTTGGTTTTCTCCAAACAAACTCTCCGTCAATATTAAAAAAAAAAAAAAATGAATATATGCTCTTTCAGACAAGCAGCTCCAAGGTGTCTCATATTTTTAACATTGAAATGAACTCTACAAAATTAGAAGAAGTACACGTCATTAAATTTGGGGGGGGGGGTGCTTGTCGATAACAAATTATCTTGCAATAATCATATTTCAGATGTAATTATCGAAGTATCATGAGTAAATTGGTCTCTATTTCGCCATGAAATATCATATTCATGTTGTACAATACGCTTATCTTGCCTTATCTAAACTACTGTGTGATTATATGGGGAAGAGCATTTTTATCTATTCTCAAACCCTTGGTTACTCTTGAAAAGGGAGCAGTAAGGTTATGTGCAAACTATTACAAAGTCTCATTTTAGAGCTCATACGCCGCCTTTACTTAAAAGTACAAAAACTTTTTCTTTGCAAGATCTTCACTCTGTAAATTCAGCAATGTTTGTGTACAATAAATAATTTTCTTCCGTCTAGTTTTTTCAACTTTATACATGTAAATTCTGATTTTCATAATCACCTTACTTGAATTTTTAAAAAAATTTTACAGACCACCTTCATCCAGACTTTCTTTGACGGAACGAAACTCTGTAAAAGTTCATGGTATAGTCATGGTACAGTTTACTATGGAACTCCTTATATAACTCTGTAAAAATGTGTCGCTCTATCTACTCTTTCAAAAGAAAGCTTAAAATTGAAAGATTGATCCCTATCACTAAATAAGCAGCATAACAAATGCAATGCAAACTATATTTTGTTACATTTAATCATTGTTTGATACCACCACTACAAATTTGTCAAAAATTTCTCGTGATGAACAGGAATTTCACAAGAGCGTGATGTGTTGTATTCCTGGGGGAAACTCCTATGTTTGACAATATATTGTACTATGTTTTGTTGTAAGATTGTCTTAAGGAGTGGCTGCTTTGTGTATATTATCATTCAGAGAGTTTAAGGGTTCTCTTCAAAGCAAACCAGTACCAAGCTCCTTTGTTTTGTTGCATAATCATGATGTGATCAGAAGCTTTGTTACTAGGTTTTATATGCCTGAAATAAAATAAACTATGGGTGGTGTGCAGTTTATCGCCCTTTTTTACTTCCTGGTAACAGGGCGTTCATTACACTGATGTAATGATTACAGCGTGGTGGATTCGTGATGCTATAATAAATATATACAATGAAGGCGTTTACTCTGATGTAAACCCAAATATAGCCAAATGGAAATCTATAAGCTATCGCAAGAGGACTAATTTTAAGTCGATTTGATAGCTGATGGCTGCATCTTTTCATTAAGCTGTCATTTATGTTTGTCTGCATTATTTACTTTCACTTTTGCATTGGTTTTCTTTCTTATCCTGCAATCCTCTGATTTTATACAAACCTTACAAATCTTCTGTAATGAACATGATGAAGTTCGATATATCCCTCCTTTTTAGCACAATACGTTCCCTTCCATTTCTTTGTAACACGTCTCGCCCCCTCACGTGATAAAGGAAATCATTCTGCCATAGGTAATTTGTTTTCTCGCCTCATTCATTATCTTGATATTAAATTACGTCTGTAACATAAGTATTAGTCCTACTATACTAACGAAATTAGAATGGAATAGTCACTATAAAGTATAGGATCAAAATAATGATATCTTATTTTGGCCTTAAAATTACAATCGTCATGTCTACGTGCTCAGGCCAGTTGTTGCAATGTAGGGCATAGTTGGCCTACACTGTTAGCATATTTCTGTGCTCATAACGGATGCTATGATAATATCAGAAAAACACCATTCTCATAACAGAACATAAACTGAGGAAGTAATTAAGTATATAATTACATCTTAGGAGCAGAGATCAAACATCTTAAAAGCTAATAAACACTGAATTGGCGTTTAAGAAACACTCTATAAGACCGTCACCACCTAGAGTTTCATGATCATTGCATGCTTACTTAATCACGAGCTTAGCCTCCTACCCTCGAAGTTGGCTCGAACACATACACCGTGGAAGAGGTAATTTAGGATCAAAATACCGACGGATATTGAGAAGGAAAGGGAGAAGGGAATCAAAAGCAAAAAGCCTTAGGCTAACAGACATTGATTTCTTAACTCTCACTTTCGGCAGGTGTGTATGGCTGGGAAATAAAAAACGGAATACCTGTGCTGAGTCAGCTATAGTCTTAGAGTACTCTCTAAAATTTCAAAAACGACACCTACCATGCCTGTCTTGGGACCCCACTACTACCCCTCCATCCGTCCCTAAAGCCCCGGCCCAAGCTTTCGACCACGGTTACTATTACTTCAGTCCTACCCGAGTTTAAAAGTAGGGCCTACTAAATAAAAACTGCTTTTGTCGTGATGAAATACCCATCCATATTATTTATGTAATTATTATAACCAATGAAAACATAACACAATAGTAGTGATATGTTTCTCAAAGGAATTCGTTTGTGCGTCATTTTCGTATATCTTAATCCCGAATAGACCGGTTCGGTAATGTATTCAAATTTTATCAATACCTTTCAAACAAAGGTCGTTCTTGACAACCTGAAAGCTTGCTCGAGCTTGCCGGACATAGCAACAAGCAAATTATGCAAACTGGATTCCAAGCATTGAGGCTCATTTATAAAAAAGCAGGTTAATGATAGCTCGTCGCTAGGTGCTCAGAGAAGAAATGTGCATGAATTTGTATACATTACAGAACCGGTCTACTGTTGTGTGAAACGTACTCAGAAAATAAGGAGATACAAAAGAGGCAAATTCCTCATTTTAATTGTAAACGACGATTGTTTCAGCTCAATCTTTACAATACGTTTTTCAAGTCGTTTGAAAGAGACTCATGTAATTGAATGTTATCTAATCCTTTTTATGTTTTACTTGAATAACATTTCTAGAAGTAGAGTTATGGTTATTAGAAACGCGAGACATGCACTATTTCACAAGGCCACATTAGAGTCGAATCCTAGTAAAATCTTAACTCAAAAGTGAAAAACATTGTGAGGGAAAGATAAAATATCAAGATCAAATCATGATTGTGCTGAATCTTTTCAGTGGAATCGAAATTCATTCACTTATATATATATATATATATATATATATATATATTTATTTATATAAATGAATATATATATATATATATATAGTTTCAAATGAATAGTTTCGCTATTCTCTTCACCTCAGGGATATACAGGTCAAACCATCTGTATAGAACCAAACAACCACATGGTTTGAACAAAAGGCCTAGAGGAAATAATGAATTGAATTTTGAAACCTACCAAGGCTATGATTCGATGCACACCAATTCATATCCAATGTACCGTATAACGTATATACATATTAAACAATACTTGGATTTTCCGTTCTTTTTACATTGAGCATAGCTATTTACGAAGAAATATTTCATGTTTGAAATTTGGCAGCATTTACTTCTTTAAACGCATCCCCTTAAAGGGCCTATTCAAAGAAAATCACAAATATGGCAAATAATGTATCACTAGAAACTGGGAAGCTTACAGGTGGCAATCGTATAAGTTTTACGTCAATTGATTTGAAAATTGATTGAAAAATAACACAAATAATAACACTTCTCAGCATCTGGGATATCCGAGCGATTCGCCAGAAATATAGCGATGTTTTGATGACGTCACACCGGTGACCAATCCTGCCTAAGCAGACGACGTCCTATAACGAATGAACGTAATTGCAATGCAGTTATTTTTCAAATTATAAAGAGTTTGGTGTATTTAAACATGACCGTATTTCACACCATTCTAAAAGGGGAGTGAAACAATTCTGATAACTAAAATCTTTTGTTTGTAAATATACAGGATAAGAATCAATGATCAAAGAAACCACACTTTCGAATTGAAAAGCCCGCCGAATAATAGCATGGACTGTATACATTCCTTCTTTAAACGCAGAAAATGCCGCGGTGCATGCAGCTGAAAACTCAATGGCGTCTCATTTCGTTTACAAGCGAGTGATTCCTTTATTTTGTTAACACTGTATTTTTCATCAAAATAATACCATACACGAAGTTTAGAGTGAGGCAACAGATTAACATTCAGACAGACGCTAGTGGAGTAAGAGAAATAAACGAAGAGGACATGACAAAACAGGCACCGAAAATGTGTAAGATGTTGTGGGACATCGTCTGCTTAGGCAGGATTGGTCCCTGGTGTGACGTCACATATCCCAGCAGCGTTCAAAGAGCTCTTCAGGTGCTATAGCAAGGCTGTATTTTACCACTTTATAATTGGTAAATTATCATTATTTCAAATGTTTCCATGCGTTGAATTTGGATAACTTTGTTTAATCTAAGCTTCACCTACACAATAATAAGAATCAAATAAATAATTAAAATCAACAGAGTTCTACTTTAAATGTAGTGGATAACGTATATACATACTAAAAATTACTTGGATTTTCCGTTCTCTTTACGTTGAGCATAGCTATTTACGAAGAAATATTTAATGTTTGAAATTTGGCAGCATTTACTTCTTCAAATCCCCTAAAATGCAGGAAAAAATGTACACGGTCCGTTAGTACTGTGAATATTTGAGTAAACAAAACGCTTGGCATATATTTGCTGAGACATCATGTTCAGTTAATTCCATAACGCTTTGCCACTAAATCGGTTGTAATGTAGCCTTCAAGTGAGGGAGTGTCACAAAAGTTGGTTCCAAAGCATGAAAAAAAATGTATTGAAAATCTCTCTTGGGCAAATAGAAAATCGGGTGGAGTCACAAAGACAAGGAGTCAAACAAAGTCCTCTACACATAGTCATAAATCCGGTATCCTCCAACAGGCGCTCACGTCGCTTGCTCCAAAATATAAATACATAATTCAGTTGAATTCCATGGGTGCACAGCTCGTGGTATTTACAGTTAAAAAACGTGAAATGGTTCCAAAAAGTAATTGTTTACAATTTTCAATTATTCATGTCATCATATGATTAGGTTTTTTTCAAATTGAAGAGATGGGTCTTGGGAGCTTTTTAAAAAGGCTCCGTGGTGAGAGTTGTGCGGATAAATCGTGGAAGGCCGTTCCATACCTTTGCAGCAGCCATGATCGAGCTCACCAGGAGTAATGTGCTCTATGTTCTAGAAGCAGATACTTGTCTTCAGAGCGTAGGTTTTCTCTTGCTGGGACATATGACTTCTGTGAGTTCTGTCTATTCTCTATTAATCCCAACTTAAGCTTTAGATATCAGATACGAAATCTCTCATAAAACATGTATAATGAGATTCAACTTCGAACAAATTAATGACTTTTCGCAATTTTCTCTGGAAATGAATTTCTATGAGGATTTACAGTTCCCTTATATTATCTTCTCATTTTTACAAAATATTTTTCTCTTCTACAAAGTTTGTCCAAGAACATTCTCTCCAGTCTGTAGATTCAAGAAGTTTTCTATATTTGTCCAACAACTGATCGGACTTTGTACTTAGCTTTACTCATTTCGGCTTATACTTTCTTTGGTTGCCAGGAGTATTCTCACAAGACGAATGAAATGCCCTCCAAACTCGCATGTTTGTTTGCATCTCGTCCTTACATTACATGATAAAATAGAGTGTTGCCGGGGTTATTTGTCTAGCAATCATGGAACTGACAGAGAAGTATAGAAGTTTATGCAAATTAGTGCAAAGATCGAAGGAGTATAGACGCACCGGGCAGTGCGGGCACAGTTAGAGTTAATATTTCTTTCGTTTCCCCGAATCCATTTAACACTTTTCATTACACTCTGCCTCCATTTGCTTTTATTTTCTTGTAGAAAAGGAAGGATATTAGACTTTGTGAGTGGATGATGTGGTAATAGTAGCGGGTAAAATAGTACCAGCGTCAGAAGTAGTTAGCATCTTGCAACAGTTTTAAGTGCTATGATTTACGATAAATGCTTGTGCTGGCTCCGTACCGTAGATGTATGCTGGTATACAAGAGGAAAATTACACTCTGAAATTGGTGCTATAAATCAACAGTAAAAGCAGTCAAGGAGTGAAGCGTTTTCGATATGGTAGATTAACAATATTGGATCCGGTAATATAAACTAGTTAAAAAAAACATTTTGAAAAAATTCTGTAACTCATCGGTCCTTTTAATTGCCGACTACAATTTAGTTTTAACACTGCATGGCTTGAATGATTAAACCCTTAAGAATGTATTTGATTGATTAACATTGTCCCCATCAGCGCAAAAGAAGCGAATGTCTCTTCATCAGAATCATGAGAGATGTTTTGCCCATGGATGAAAGCTATCTCCAATAATGACATCCTCCCCTAAGGCCAAATGCAAAATTCATTCGGACTTTTTATTAAATTGAAAATAGAATTATATCAGCTTTTGCTTATCGATACTTTTCCTGTAATATATTCTCTAAATCTGTATCATGTATCTCTTAACCGATTGTTTGTCAGAGGCATATAAGGCCTGTCGGTCATTTCCAGAAGTAAAAATGTTACCAGAAATTCTCACAACCATAAATTACAACAGATAACTATAAACCTGATCTTCAAACAGATGTCAAATTCACTCCAAGCCTACGATACTAAAATCACATAGGCTTCAGGGTAGCCACCTTTAACTAAATTTATTTGGAATATTCTGGATATTTCTTTGATTGGATTCGACAAAGGGTATATGGGTGAAAGAATGCATCCCGTTTGTGGAATCGCTTTGCAACTTGACTGAGTTCATTTCCGCCGAAAGTTCACCAACTCAGACGACCCCTAACTGCCTAAAGAGGGTTTGTGAATTCCACCGAGCGAGTCGGACGCCGAGTGATTCTCCTCCTCTCGATCCTCACAATGGTTTAAATCAACATTCTGAGAAGTTGTGATTTCAAATCTGTGCTAATGATGAGGGTATTTGCGAACCGGGATTGCACTCCGAATATGTCTGGATTAGCTCATGACCTTAGACACAGTACCCTTCTCTGTTTGACGAAGAAATGAGTGAAAAAGACATGTTTGCATTTGTTTTGGATTGTCCCTTTTGATTCTCAAGTTAGTTTAGCTTTCAGAAGTCCCCATGGAAATCGCAGGTGCATGTATATCATTTTAAAGTGACGCCCTTTTTACTTTTGGAGACAACATTAACTACAGAGCTACCGATACCTGAAAGCTAGCAATTTTGCACGAGACTTGCCTGACATAAGAACAACCAATATACAATCTGTAACCTAGATATAAAAAAGTTTACCATAAACTGACTCGTAACAGGTGAATACAATAGTCCGTTAGTGGTTACTCGTAAAGGTGTAAGATCCTGTATACATTTCTGAACTTTTGGAGTGAAGCAGCTATTGGTACTACCCCGCCCTTACGCTTGAGGATGATGAGGAGGAGGTAACTACCTACCCATGCCCCCTCCCCAGTCATCACCACCACCATCACCCCCTTTGGACTCCTTCTAAACCCCCGATGATTGAGCGCATATCATGATTGATTATCAGCTTGTCAATCATCAAACGCTTTGCAAATTTGTCAGCGTTTCGCCATCACTCAAATCAAGCAATATTTGACAAGTGCAGAATGCTTCTCTCTCCCCCTCTCGCAAGAGTACTGAACTTTCGTGATCTCCAATTGTTGTATTTACCTTTGGATATTTCGCATGGCTTATTGTGAGTCAAGGTGACTATAAAGGATCTCTTGTTGAAATCGTCGATAGTAGACGAGACCGAGCTCGTTAGTCAATCCCCAATGCGTCTGACAGACTCAATATCATACAAATTAAAACGAAACTCACGCAGCAACCACCCAGCTCATTCAAGAGCATGTAGAAGTCAACGAAATGCATATGAATCAAGCAATATTCAGGTAACACAAACTACAGTCGCAGATATAAAACGGGGAAATATGTAGAAAGGGAAAACGAGAGGTGGAGAGGATATTACGAATATAGCAATTCTTTGATGAGAAAGAGGATGAGATACAATTAAATGGACAATGGGGTAGAATTGCCTAATTAAGCATTGCACCATCGGCTAAATAATTTAATTTACCCTCATTAAAATATTCACAAGGTCGCCAATTAAGGACTACTTTGTCGTCTTCGTGTGCGTCTTTATATAAATCAACCTACTTTTCCGATTGCATTCTGGAGTGGCGTAGTTACGGGGGAACAGGCCCCTAATAGAATGGAGTAAAATTAAAGGAAAACAAGAAAGAAAAGAAAATAAAGAGTGAGAGAGAGAGAGAGAGAGAGAGAAAGAAAGGGTGGTGAAAAGTATCGAAAAAAAGACGATGCTATCATCTTTCCTCACCCCTCCCTCTTTGGCCCTGTTCTTCTCTCACACTTCATTCACCTAATATTTTTGGGCCGCCGCCCCCCCCCCCACGTCAGTGCCCCCTCAATGGCGGTACCAACGTTAAGCCACTCGTATTCTGTGAATACTGGGAAATCACTGAATGCTAGAGGGTCGTTGTGACATATCCCCCCTCCCCTCCCATTTAAAATGTCTGACTGCACTGCATATACAATATTTGTTTGCATATTTTCCTTTTACAGGATTTTGCATTTGCCTGTCGGCAATATCTGTCCTTGTCAGACACCCCTGTTCAAAAGAGCTCGCACAACGCCCCTGATGAAGAGCAAGCTGATGGTGGTCCATCCTTTTAATTTCAAGTCCTTTTGTAATTGTGAAATCTTGTGCGGTTTTAACGATGTGAGCCTCGGGCATGGCATAATTTATGGAGAGTAAAAAATGCCATCTTTCCTATGAATGAGGTATAATGGAATCAAAACATTCTTCTTCATGATGTACTTTTATTTTGCCTGCCAACGATGGTACTATTTGGCACATTCCATAAAATTGTGTATTCGATGGCGTTTCCAAAAAGCATTGATATGGCACCATCTTGTACATTTTTTTTTCACGTTGTACATTTAATGTGTCTATTAAAAAAACAGCACAAACATCCAGCATCTTGCACATTTTCATTAATGAAGTTAACACCAAAAATTACATTATCTAACACACTCTACATTGTGATAGACATTTATTTGCGTTGTCTGCAAGCAAAATGTGCACATATAGTTGACACCTGGGGGGCGTTTCATCAAGTGTCTTGGCAGTGATTATTACAGACAAATTTGCTCTCAGCCAATCAGATGCAAGGATTTCAACAGCTTATAATAGTTATTGCAACTTGTCATTGATGACAAGTTTTATGAAACAGGGCCCTGGTACACACATCCCATTAAAGCCTGAAAGAAGCTTTCGTGACAATTTGTCATTAAGATCGGATGTTTGGACCAGCGTCAAGTACTACTCGCTCCAGGACTGGTCTCCTCAGCGATTTTCCATAATGTTCAGTTGACAACAACCAAATGACTGCTGATTGTAAGAAAAGGGAAGGATCGTTAAAGTTGACTCAGTACATCTCTAACGATTTGATATGCTTTAATCTTTGCCAAACACCCACATAAATCAAATAAGTTGATATTCATCTTACTCAAACGAGATATTAATCTTACTCAAATGATCAGAGCTTCTCTCTTGTGCACAAATTGATAAAATCGCGTACATTTGTGTGTAAATAAAAGGTATAAGACCTAAAGCCTGCCTCTATAGGCAAGATCTATATAGCGGGTAAAGATTGCTAGGTTATGAACTGTTGAGACAAGTGGCGTATACGGGGGGAATGGGGGGGGGGAGGGAAAGGGGGAGACGGGAGAGAGAAAGTGAGAGAAAGGGGGAGACAGGAAAATGGAACGTAATTAGGATGACCCAGCCTTGCTTTGTTCCCTTCCCCAGGCCTTCCCATTTCATCCATCTGCAAAGAAAAATAATACCCCCTCCTCCCCCCCCCCCCGAAAAAAAAAAAGCCCCAAGTGCCTCTTTAATGACTAAATCCTAATACGCCACTGGTTGCTGACAATCATAATGGTCAACTTGATGAAGGTTTGGATTAAGCTATCATGAGGTTGTGTCAGAGACAAATTGTAGTACATGTATCTTATTATGCACTGTGAACTGGATATAGGTAGTATGAAGTTTATACCTCAGTACTGACGAAGAAAACGGTATAAAACCACAAAACGACTGAAGCAACTCTTAAAAGCAGTATTATTTGCGTAAATACAACCGCATGTCGTAATGTAAAAACCATGTCACCTCGAAATACATCATGCGATGCCCAGACGACAAAAGTATTTAAAAACATGTGGAGTGTCTGTCAATATTTGTTTGGATTGTTCGTTGAAAAGAACATAAGTTGACAAAAGGATTTGCCACACAGAATTGTCTATCTCTGCGTTTATGACTTGCAAAGACTCTTATTATGTAAATCTAGGAAAACCCGTGACAGAAGAGTGATTAAACTAGTTAACGCCCTTCCGGATAAAGAAATAATTACATTGCTGAAGAGCATCATTGTATGTTCTCACAATTCGAATATTATCATTAGTATGTCTTTATTTGAACATAGAATTTGTTTGTTTTATTATCATCATCATCATTATTATCATTACAGTTTTATTATTATTATTTTTGTTATTATTATTATCATTATTATTATTTTTGTTATGTTCATCATGTCACAGATAACGTGGTAGTCAGAAAAGGTACAAACTCGACAAATGAACTCTCTCTGCTTCCGTGTCCCTGTAATTCTAAGATCAATTAAAAATTATATTCAGGAAATTAACATTCAATTGTCGATTTCTTATTTTAAAGAAATAAATGACATGATTCAGTAAATAGTGTAAAAATGCGAAATATATTTTGTTTTGATTTGCGTAAGTTTGTACGAGTGATAAATACATTGATTCAGAGAAAAATTGCACAGAATGAAAACTTTATATGAAGGCTATAATCCGATTTGAATTTCTTCAGTCAATAATTCGCCCTCTTTATTTGATTGTATACTTGCATGCCAATTAAAATGTGCCAAAATCAATTACATACGTAAATAGTTCCTGGTTTTCCCTTCTTTATTTGTTTTGATGATTCAACATTTGATTCTTAGGGTACTACTGTAGATTAGACAATATCAATATCGTTTGGAACCGATGCGGAAACCGATGTAAATATCCTCACTCGTTGAACGTTACTACATTTTGCAGGTATCAGGTATACGTGCAAATATACCCTCAATAAAAAGGGGGGATTTGATCAAATGTACATGTTCTTTTATTGTTGGGGGAATGATCTTATAACTTATTAATTCAAAAGACTGTACTTTCACCAGATTTCACTACAAAATAATAATCACTGTCACTGACATTGTCACTATTATTCTTATTGTCATTGCCCTAAAATGAGAGGGAAATGGGGCGAAAAATAATCATGTGCAACGACATCGTCCTTCATCATTCCCAAACTTTTCTGATCCAGGCATTTGCCTCGACGTGTAGTGTGGTATTTCCTTAAAAAACACGAGCAATAAGAAAAGGTAGGTATTCATTTCAATGGCGTTGAGACCTAACCCATGTTACTGTACACTTCTATGCGTTCTACTTTTTCATTCTACCGAAGTGGGTGTGCGTTCAGATGGTGGACGGTTCAACCCAGCTGTCTTCATAAGATGATGATTATCGCATTCAATAAAAACATAGACACAAGGGCTCTGTCTGATAAGAGTTGCGGTTGATCTGGATTGATCGAAGGTTCTCCCATCACTCGTAAACTTACAAACTCCTAGATATCTTTAGTACAGAGTGTCCACGTATACTGTATAGCACAATTAGTAAACAAATAATTAACTCATTTCATCTGGACTTACGAATTATTTCCGAGAACGGTTTCACGCCCGATCCTGGACGCTTCATCAGCTATTTCTTGCTGATTCTTAAAGGCTTATCAGAGGCATCCATCCCGCCAGGGTGACGGAGTGGATGCCGTTGCTGGCCAATCACTATTTAGGAATTAAGTGTGCTTCCTACTCAATGTACATGTATCAGTGCATTTGCCCAACCTCCCTAAATTAAAAAAAAAATAATAATTTACACCTATGAGCCTATTCTTGTACAGATAACCAGTACTGTTGTTACAAATATCAAATTACAAAATGACATCAATGAAATTATTAGATGTCCAACTGACATTCAGTGGTCTGTAGGAACATTGCTGTTCAGAAGTGAATTCATTCATAGTCACGTAGACCTTAATACACAGACCTTAAAACACTACCAATGGACCTTCTTTTCGACTAATTACTAATAGCTTATGCACAGCACAACGTGTAAATATCAGCATTATAATTATCGTTAACCCTTTTCCTCCATAAGTGTTCATGTTGCATCAAACGGTAGCGCTTTGCATGCATACTATTCCTTCATTCTGTATTCTTCTTGATAACTAATGGGAAACTATAGTATGACTTTATACGCCTTTTTTTTATATTTCAAACGTCAAATGGGATCATTTACGCGTGTGACTATATATAGATCTAAACCTATTTGGGTTTCTTACTTCCATCGCATTTGCAAAATCCTGTGATGAGGAACTCCTTCTTCAAACCACTAGTATAGTATGCGTCATGTAACAATGCCTGGATATAGCTACGTAGAACATATGTGTTACTATGAAGGGGAAAAAAAATTTGTCCGTTAACATGAGAATAGCTTACATCCATCTCCATACCTAAAATAAACACCAATATGGAAATCAAAACATCGCTGCCCTCGATCATATCAGATAAATATTATAAAGAACATCGTTTCCCGAACGCCGTCTAAACGCTCTGTACACGATACTCTCCTTGCCAATCCATTGTCAGTGGACAAGCGAACACAATAGAAGGACTACCTTGGGCCGACGCCGCACTCTCGCTTCCAAGTACAAGATATCCTATGAAAGCTGCTAGGAGGAGTCCGAATTTCTCAAGGGAGAGGGAATTAAAGAAGGAAAATGTCCATTTCTTCCTGTTCATGCAGAGTTATTCCGATAATTTGTAATCCATTAGGGTTTTCGTGCAATGGAATGATTGGAGGGGTACACTAATATGGCAACAAATTTAACCATTTTAATTCCGATCTCAGTTCATTTTCCCCCATTTATTCCATCATCCACGACTATTTCAGACAACATAATTGATGCATAACAGAAATAGACACTGCGAGAGAGCGAGATTGAGAGAAAGAGAGGATATGAGAGAGAGAGAGAGAGAGAGAGAGAGAGAGAGAGAGAGGAAGGGGAGTGGGATTATTACATTGTATATTTGTTGTGCTATATTACATCAAGTTATTACATAGTCAGGAAAGCTTATCTGGCATGGAAAATCCATAACAACATGCAAACAAATATGATTTCATATATACAAAATAAACTTCAAGGTCATTCCTTTCAATTTCCTTGTTTGAACACTTTGAAATTAAAAAAAATCTCTAATTGTTGTCCCATTCTTACGACAACGAAATTTAGCACCATAAATGAATCACCTGATTTCATATAGCTGTATAGTATGCAGTCAAACAATTAGTCAGGTCTGTTGATAAAATCTGAGGGACAGAATTGACAAAAGCGCATTTTTTTGCCTGAGAGTCATAATGTACTAAAAGCGTTATTTTTAGATAGGGTGTTACGAAAGCCGGTGAATGGCGCCCTATTTATGAATAATGGACATTCCCAATGATATATCAAGAAATTACCATAAAAACACCTCACATTTGTAACATATTGGTTGATAAAGTCATGTTAGTGAAATGACTATGTTAAGTGTGATATTCTGAATATATTTCTTGACGTATTGAAAAACTTTTTTATTATAATTTATGCATATTAATGCGTAAAACAAATTTTCAATGGTATATCAATAACCGACTATACCCGCACATCCAATGAATACTCACTGGTAAATAAGTTCAGGTAAATGAAAAGACAACGTTGAACTGCAATTTTCAGAGTATTTTCTTGATTTTTAATGCACATATTGTACTATTGAAGAGCTCAAGCTCTCAAATACGTACAGTATGAATGGCATTATCACCTTGGATACATGCAATTCAATCATTTGCATAAATTTGCAAAATTTTGCATGAAGATGTGAGCTATTTTGATGGGTCCTGTGGGACAAAATAAATGTTTAGGCACAACGAATACATATGGAAAGCGACATAAGCAACAGAAATTTAATATTGAGAAGAAAAGATTCCAATAACTGACACATTCCCAATGCGTTGCCATTAATAGAGAACAAGAAAGAGAAGAATGTTATATCGAAGACCGTCAAGCCCTTCCTAAAAAGAAAGACTTTCCAGTTCTACATTGCCTAAGTTCGAACAACAAGGAGGCCAGTGGTATGTGTTATGTGAACATTTAGTGCATGAAAAGGGTACATGAAACAGAATAATCATGCATGGATAATGAGGTCGTGTTGTATTTAAACTTTATAGTGCTCTTCATTATATTGTAAACAAGTTTGGAAGGCTTCTTGTCTTTTTGGCGTCGAAAAGGTAAGATTCGTGCAACTTGTAAGGCGGAATGCACTTTTGAAACAACCTATATGCACGCTTTACTTGGATAATACGTATTATTCATATCCAGAACACACACCATGTGTCCATTTACAAGTACAATGGTGTGAAAAAGAAAAAAAAATGCGCTTTTCTTATTCATTATTCACTTGAATTAACAGATAAACAAACGTTGGATATCTGGATATCCTTGCCCTTCTGTAAATGGAACACATACTAGACTGAAGAGATAGCTTACTCTCCTTTGGATGGCTGGCTGGCTTATAATCATCTCTATGTTATTATTACTACTTTATCATCAGTTTCAAATTAAGAACGAGTGTGAATCATTTAATATTCAATCCTGAAATAACGCAGAATAGGTCTGCTTACTAATGTATTTCAATATGCATGTTTCTCTCTAGAACCCCTGGTTACTATCCTATCATCTGATATGCATAATGACGTCTCTATATAGATGAAATCCACTTTTAATGCATTAGCTGTTGCTAAGTATGGCAAACCTCCTGCAAGCTTTTGAGCCATCAAGAGCAACTTTGGTTCAAGAAGTATGCCTAACATTAGTAAATAGGTCTGTTTCAGAGACACTGGTTCACGCACCCAACCCACTCACACAATATGCGAGGTTAGGTTATTGTAGATAACCTCGAACTCCGTTTGATCGTACCTCGACGAATTGCCTCCCATATAAGTGTGCGATCTTTAGCACATATGTGTCCTGGAAAGGAGCAAGATCGCTGGCCAAAAACAGCCTGGAAATTTCACTTGTTCAAGATAATAAAGATCCTATTGAAGAATCTGGCTTGGAATCAGGTATTCTATCATCCTAAAATGTAGAAGGAAGCATTTTCTCAAAAATTGGCTGATTATATTGGTGTGTTTACCTCTTCAACTTAGAGCGGCAATTGACAAAGCCATACGTAGTGCACATGGTTCCATGAGTGCACCCAACCGTGCTGTTAGAATAACTTGCAAATGAAATCAAGAAAAGTCAAATTAAGTATTGTATTGTGGGAATGTTCTGGTTCAGGACATAAAGAGTAAGATAGATGCATAATGACGTCTGTATGGAATTGACTTTACATCGCAAAACAAAACACTATTGCATTGTGGGGATTGTTCTGGGCCAGAACATAAAGAGTAGGATAGATAGAGGGCCCGCTTTCTGCAGGGACTTCCTTTAAGAAACTGACATTGATTCATGGTTCTCATCATGAAATACGTGTTTTGAGAAGAAACACGATGAGGGCTATAGGATATTGCATTTCCAAGTGGGGAAGGATGAAATTTTTTTTTTCTGGTAACATAACGATCAAACGTCCTTACCATGAATTCACATTGTCCCCTTGACATTGCTCCAATATAACATCACATACCACCTGTCATGCTTCATCTACACATTACTATTCCTTGTATAGGCATCCAAACCTGGATTCCACCAATCTTTCACGTACTTTTAAAGGCTCTCTTGAATCATGGATATTCCAATTCATGCATTTCGAAAGAAAATCTGTAAAACTGCCCCCCCCCCACCTTACGTTTTCACTGAACAGTATGTCATGGAGTAAATAAAAATGCTGGTATCATGGCGGTTTAAAAAATGCTAAAAATGGAAATGATGAAAATAAAATTGGTAAGACTTTCTGGTTGTAACGTACTTGCTCACAATCATGAGAACGGTAACAAGAGAGATTTACACATGTTTTACACATTTGCACATGTGGAACAGTGTATTCGCGTGTCAATCTCCCAGCTCCAATACCATGTTTATTCATTCTCCGCTTATTTCTGTATTTTATTTTCCATTTTCTATCAAATTAGTTTGGGATATATATAAATATCTCTCACAAAATCGTAACAATGTATAATGAAATATAGATACTTTTTAAAATAAATAATAAATATATATATATATATATATATATATATATATATATATATATATTCATTTATTAAAAAAAGTATCTATCTTTCAATATAATACTGTTACGATTTTGTGAAAATCGTTTTCCTCCTTTATTTCCAGATATCAAGACTATACCTTTAAAGTGTATAATGTTTTTGTCTCCGCCTATGTTTCATCCCCAGCTTTTAACTTCTTCACCTCGTTGGTAAGCTGTACAAACCCATCCCACAGTGTGACTCCTCTTCTCTTAGAAATGGTACTGAATAGTGAAGCCAGTTCACACTGTTACTTAAGATTAGGGTCTCTACCCCTGGCGATACGTAACACACTTGGTGTGAGCAACCAGACTATCTCATTGATCCTTCTCAAAGAGTCTTTCAAGAACTATATAGTATTCCCATATAATCGGATTCATGCACTCACAAACTTTTGTGCACCATCTCCACTCTCTGGGATGTAGGCATATTGCTACTGTATTGATCATCATGAGGGCATTCGGGTAAATCTAATCACAATTCCTTTCGGTATGTTCTATTTGCATCAGGTTAATCTCCTGGGTATGGAGCCTGGGCCCTGTTGTATAAAACTTACCATTGACGGTAACTTTGCCATCAATGGTAACTCCCATGGAAACCTTGATTTTGATTGGCTGTTGAGTGATGTTACCATGGTAGATACCATTGAAAGCAGAGTTACCATTAATGGTAAGTTTTATGCAACGGGGCTCAGGAGAGGCAAACGTAGATTACTGCCTTGACAAGGGACATAAGGGCCGCGATAGGGATTCGAGCCCGCATCTTTTGATCCATCGTCCCGTGAATTGACCATGCGACAATTATGAGACTTTGCTTGCTCAATGCAAAGGGGATGTGCATCGCTTTAAGCAGTGGCGAGGGTTTCAAAATTGTGGCAGTGGTAACTGACCATCCAGGGTGCCTCAATTCGCACTGTATACACACGAACCTGAGCACAGCGTCGTTACTTTTAACGTGATCACTTTATGATCCGCTGTCACATATTTGCGAAGCGCCAAAAAACAACTGCGATCGGCGTTAATTTGATGAAATTCAGAATGACGTCCATGTGTTGGTCTAACATATCAGCAAATCAAATTGAATGTATCATGATTGTGTGCGTTCCACGCTCTTATCGATGACGTGGGTCTCAAATTTCTTCAGATAAGAAAACAGGTGCTGTTTCGTACTTCAGATAATTAGACTGGACTCAAACACGAGAGGAAAAGATCAATTTACTATAGTAGACATTTATAAATAGAATGTGAGAGTATATCGATACATTCTACCACTCGGTATAAGTTTTAAACAAAGTGACCCCCCCCCCCCCCCCCCGCTTACCGACAAAAAAGTGATTATATAGGTTTAGAATCTGTTATATTAAAAAGGAAATGATAAAAACGTCAAGAATATATAGAGTTGATGAAGTACTACAAATGTTTGCCACTCACTATTAATTTTTGTATTTTTCGTTTAATGCAAATTGAGATGAATGAAAAATTGGCTACCATTCCTGCGTTTAGAAAAAGAGTTATGTACACATTACACACTGTATCATACACCAAAGTCATGAGGTGGTAACAGGGTATAAGGCTTTTCTTGCAGGGTATATGTTGCAATGGGTCAATAAACGTTAATAGCCATAGCAATAGTATAGTTTAATAGTATAATTCAGTAGTATATAGTTGGTTCATTATGTTTCCCTGTTCGTTTCATTATCCTTCAATGCACGTGCAGATATGAAGAATTTTCTATTTTGTCCGGTTATGGTACTTTATTTGGTTGTACGAATTGACCGGAAAATAAAACCAAGGATAAAAGCGGTTTTTACCTATTCACATTTTCTCTCTCTCTCTCTCTCTTCTTTTTTAATTTACGTGTGGTTTTCCGGGGGATTTTTTTTAAACGATAAATTCAGTGGTTTTGCTAAAAATATATTTTTATGGTAAATGACTCAGTTTCAAGGTATATATAACAAGACACAACGAAACGTGGCTATTCTCCATCACGCTTCATTCATTACGTTGAATTGCAATATTGCTGGTCACACTCAATAAACACGGGATGATGATTGTTAATAATAATATTATATCAAACATTGCAGTCATGGTAAAACAATAAGCGATAATTAGGTATATTGCAGGCCAAAACCAGGCCTTGCGCAAGTACGATGTTCTAATGCAAAGCATACTGCTTCTTATTGTGAATGACATTATGTTGAGCAATGATATCATTTCCTTCTTTTTTCCGTCATTTCTTGCCAAAAATATTGCAAGTTAATGACAACCACTTTAAAATTGCATAGTGAATAAGAAAAAAAAAATGGGAGTTTTTATTGAAATGATACAAGGAGAAAAATGCATGTACTTACAAATTAATAAACAGCACGGCATCATAAAGGATAAAAGTTTATCCATGATTGTTTAATTTTATCCGGTTCTTAAAGGTTTTAATCCAAATTAATCACACAAGTCTATGCATTTAGATATTCCAGTCGTAGAAGGAAACGCAACGCTGTCACATAAATGCCAGTTAATTAATAATCATTAACAATCCCGTCTCTGCAGTCAGTGGTGTAGTTATAGACGAAAATCATCATTTATTAGTTATTTTGATTTTTTTTTTAAACGAATGGAGAAGTAATACATCCAGTATAAAGCTTGGGAATGTTAGTACAAGCAAAGTAACGCTTAGAATTCTTTCCGCCGCACGACACTTTTATTCCAACTCGTTCTTGCAGACGATATGTGTTGCCAGAGACACCTCCGATCGTTGGCACGTGCTAAAATCTCTTTGATTGTCTGACTGACACGACGTTTGGTTATCCAACATGAAATGACAACACGCACACTAATGACCCGTATCAACGTTTACACCTTCATCCCTGAGATCGCAAAAGCTCGCAAAGTCGATCCCTAGAGACCGCAAAATTTAGCCAAATCACGGTGTTGTGTGCGACGACTCGCTTTCCGTCAAAATGACGAGCAGCCAGCGAGGACGCCAAAACTATCGGAGAACTTAGGAACTTGTCAATCGCCGACGCGTTAAGTATAGCTGCAGGCCAAAGTACGCGATTTATCCTGATTGTCCGCGGTGAATGCACAATATTGTACATCCTCTGTCGGCAGACGTATGTTCCTGGGATGCGATGGGGAGTAGTATTGTCATTAATAAAAGAAATACTTTGGCCGTCACGGGGTCATGAATATTCATGACTTTGTCGTCAACTTCGTAAACAAGGCGGAGGATAAATTATGGTTGCCATAATTCAAAGTGGGTCGTTCCTATATTTCAAGTGTCTTACATTTGTCACCTATCCTTGCCGAACGTTTATCTCCCATGTTCCTCATTTTCGTGTTTGTCTTTTACTATACCATTTCGTTTCAAGAAATTATGATGTGCAACTTCTAGACGTTTATGTGCATTATCATTGTTCTAAACCTTTGTATCATATCTTTGTGCTTCTTATTTTGTTTCCCTTTCAATTCAAATATGTTACTTATATTTCTCTTTGCCCCTTCCAAGATGATTTATTGTTATATTTCATTTACATATGATACATAATTATAAAGATAGAGGATACAGGTAAATGCATTATATACACAAAAACTTACATAACCTTCATAAACATCTCGTTCCATAATTAAAGCAAACCTGGTACACGTTCATAATAATTGTTTCCGGCTTGTGAAAACCCCATCGATCTTGATGGAAAAAGCCTCAACTTTCATAATTGTTTGGTGTTCACGAAAGAGGGCGGTATACCATATCTATTACTTGGAGCACCTGTTCCTTTAGATAACTTAGGATGATGTAGGATTTTTAAGTTCATAAATTCATAATTCTTTGAGATTTAGAAATTTTTCTAGTACACTATACATCACTTTAAAATTTACGGGGTAAAGATTCAAGTAAAGTGAAAATCATTCAGTGCAGTCTAAGAATATGTTAGTTACTTTTATTTCTTTATTGTACACGTCCGTTTGACCGACTCATCATGAAATTAAATCGTACACAACAAAATATACAATTTTAATTTCGGAGACAAATCAGTAATTTTGGTTACTTGATCCCCATATTTTTAATGACATATTACATGAAGACACTTTTGTGGGATATCTAATTCTAAACTTGACGAGGACTTTATTATAATTAGTGACATTTTGTATTTGAATAGAAACGTATCAAACATGAAATAAAACCAACCCCTTTTCTATTAACGACCAAAAAAAAAAAAAAAACCCCAAAAAACAAACAAACAAACAAACAAAGGTATGACTTTAACCCTTTCAGGACAGGAATTATTTAAGATCTCAATTGATCACATTTTGTTCTGCAAATTGGCAACAATAATATTTTTCTTTTAGTGCTACGTGGTTCTAATAAGATGCAATGTCTTGAAAATAATATACATGGTTAGGAACTTTGTCGAAAAGTTGAAAAAGTTGCCAATTTGGACAAAAAACAATGATTTTGAATCTCTCAATGTGTTGCCAATTTAAGGATGTTCAATCTTATTCTCCTTTTTAAAATTCCTGGCATCAAACACAATATGATCATGCAACAAAAATGGACACAGTATGTGCAGAATTTTTTGCTCTTTCTACTCATGCATCTGGTATATTTTTTAAGGCTCTAAATCAAAAGTTATTGGGCCAAACCACAAAATGTGGTCAATTGCCTCGAAAGGGTTAAGATAAATATTTGGATTTGCGCATCACATTTCAATCATGATAAATTTGTATTACTTCTCTCTGGTTGCGTTTGTGAGGAATTTCATCCAAAAAGTTTTTCGTTTCATGTCGTCGGATAAAAAAATGTATAGCTACTGCGTTTTCTTTATTACAACTAAATCCGTTTCGACATTAAAAGAAATCTCCTAATCGCAAAAATGTTATGTGATGATTATGGATCAATTGTAAACTTAAAGGAGAATGAAACCCTGGAGAAAAATCAGTTTTAATGAAAAAAGAGGATAGAGAGAAGCAATTAAAAAAAAAGGGTGGTTTCATCAAAATCGGTTACGAAATGAGAAAGTTATGAAAGTTTGAAAAGTCTCAATTTACTTTCTATGGCGATCCTCAAATTGGCAATGTTGCTCCAAAGTGACAGTGAGAGTGGGACAACTCTCCATATGTTTTGTACACAAAATTTCATATTTTCCCCATTATCTTCTAAGGTGCAGCTTGTCTCCTTCTTAGCTCAAGATATATCATGGAGAAATGTATTTGACACCACATATGTTGAATTCACAAAAAGACAAGCATCATCTTTAGAGATAATGGAGAAAATATGAAATTTTGTGTAGAAAACACATGGAGAGTTGTCCTACTCTACCTGTCACTTTGAAGCAACATTGCCAATTTGAGGATCGCCATAGAAAGTAATTGAGACTTTTCAAACTTTCATAACTTTCTCATTTCTTAACCGATTTTGATGAAACTTTTTTTTAAATTGCTTCTCTCTCTATCCTCTCTTTTTATTAAAATGGATTTCCCCCTGGGTTTCATTCCCCTTTAAAAGCGGCCTTTTTGTACAAAAGTATACTACGCTCTAATGGAAACAAACCCAGAAGGGTAAATACTCTTGACTTTAGCCGCACGCGACATGCACCGTTTCGTGCGCAAGGGTGATCAAGTAAATCTCGAATGAATCTGGAAGAACAATTATCGTTTCTATCTCTTCCGTTCGACACGCTCACATCTTTTGTTTTCTTTTGAACAGATTCACACGTCGACCTTGTATAGATGGGAATGAACTTTGGTGAAAGAAAAGGGTGTGCCTCTAGACGTGTCTTTACAATTTATATGAACTTGGAATGGACCATTAAGCGGGTAAAAATTTTGCCCAAATAATCAACTTTCCCCATTTTATCGTTTGCTATATCAAGTGAAAATGCAATTTTTGAACGAGATATGAAAAATCACAAATTCATGACATAACAACTAGAATATGAGGTCAAATTACCCTTATGTTCATAATTTCATAATTCACGGGGGTGGGGGGGGGGGCTGGGTCTGCAGTCCCCGCCTCGTAGCCTATGACTAGGACTGGCTTATTTATTGTATATACTAGTAAAATCATGATCACTTTATAATCTATCCATACGGTACGTGTTTCTCAGAACGTGTTTCTCAGAACAACGCAAACTTGATATGTGATCACTCTTTTAGAGCAACAATAAAAGTAGAGATTAAAATTTGCTGATATATTCATATTTAGTTTCTCAGTTATTAAGCAGTTTTCAACTGATATGAAGAGCCTGTATAGGTAAAGAAATTGTCTTACATATAGGGTAAATTTTCTAAAAGGGTTATAACCACTTTCTATATCAAAACGCTGACCGAGATTTCCCATCCACTTTCAACACAAAGTTACAATGACTTCATTGACGCGTACTCAAGCGGGTCGATACCGTGACTGATCTCTACAACAAATACAGGCAACCCGTGATCATCTTCAAGGGCCATGACTGATCACCATATACTACATTATCATGGCGACATCGTCCAGTGGAGCGCGACGACAGAACCATCATCGCCTTCATATCTCTAGCATCCGCCACTATTATACTGTGTTTTATCCCTTGATACTGGACAAGATTAAAGTTCCTCAAGCTGATACGTCTACCATGCAGAGATGTCTTTATCGTCATCTTTATCAGCCCATCTTCCTCCTTTCCCTTTCTATCACCTCCCTCACTATTTACATACATCCCTCTCGCTCACTCTCTCCCTCTATCTATCTCTCTCTCTCTCCTCCTCCTCCTCCTCCTCCTTCTCCTTCTTCCCTCTCTTTACTTCCCCACTCCCCCTCTCTCGATCTCTATCAATCTTTCTCTTCCTCGTCTAGGATACATGTGTTCGTTTTGTTTATTTGTTTGTCGTTGTTCTGTAAAACATATTTTTGCATCCAGCGTAAGATGGAGCCAGTGTACACCCCTCCCCCTCTTGAAGACCCAGCATCATAAAGGAAAAAAAAACAAAACTCATTATTACTCACACATTAGGTAAGTCCGCCTTCCCATACAGGAATTGTGCCTATACCCCTATAATTTCTGCGTACGCCATTGGTCATTGGTCTTGTCTATTGCCTATACCTTAACGGTTACTTATGGTTGATATGGACTTCAATACCATTATGCTCAGGATCTTTACTTAAATACCTTGAATTATTTTGAAATACGCTCTTTTGCTTTAATGCTAACTTAATTTAAGCATACATGTATTTTAAAAATTCTTTTATTTATTTTTTGTTTATTTTAGAAACTTGAAGTAGTTTAGGATGCAAAGTCTGAAGAGCAGTAACAGTGTTACAGATGTGAGTGTGCAACATTCCTCTAAAAACATAACTGCTTCCTGGCTCAAGAATGGCATACCATCATGCTGTCCCAATGAAGCCAGACCAGCTTCATCTGATACGTCTTCCAGGGATGCGTCTTTATCGTTATCTCCCTAAGCCTAAAGGTGGATTCACACTGAACACGACAAAACGACAAACGACACCACACCACGACATGCTACACAACAAACGGCAAAAAAACAGTGCACACCGCATATACGACATTCGCCAAAAAGTCTTGCTGGAGAAATGGTGATGTCCTCTTTGATGATGAGAATGTCGTGATAGAATTCATTTGAATTTCATTAAGAAATCATCAAAATAATTGCAAAGATAAGACGGAAGTTTCATATTTTTAAACTTTGGAATCATTATTTTTTTCTTTGGGTTTTCTAAAAGTTGTTAACTTGGTCATGTGACTATGTTGAAGAATTATAGACGCGATCTTTGCTGTTTTTTTTTTTTGGGGGGGGGGGAATAATTTAAGCTGGGTTTTTTTTTTCTTGTATGGCCATGTCAGTTGTGACTATGTTGAAAAATTACATATTAAAGATTATTAATTTTTATGTAATTCTTCAACATGTAACGATGCTGAAGAATTACATAAAAATTAATGACCTTTGTTGTCTATTCGAAATAATTCCAGCGGTTTTGTTTTATACACTCAGTGGTTACCATTTGTTTTAAAGACAAAATGATCTGAAAAATACGTTTTCTTATAAATTGAAAATAATTATGCAGGCCTATATACTTTAAATGCAATATGGGTACCTGCAGACATTTGGAGAATACTTGCATTTTTTTGATGGACTTAAAGGGGAATGAAAGGCATCAAATATTAGCCTTTAATTGTCAGCCTATTACAAATATCTTGAAATTACTCCAATTTGATTATTTAAGAAGGTAAACAATGTCTCCAAAAATTGCAGTTTCCTTGCTAGACATTATCCCATTGGGGCTGCCATTTTCTTTACAAAGTAATGTCAGAGCAGTAATATTTGTGAGATACCCACTGACCTGTATACTAGCTACAATGACACCTGTGGAATGCGTGACACTGGATTTTCTCATAATGAATCATTTTTGTAGTCATGTATATTCAAATGAAGATACTTTTATCCCGTCATATAACCTATTTGTGTCAAGATATTTGGCTCAGCTGTTTCATAGATGTGGCAGTTTCTTTTGTTGAGCAGGATTTGGCATGCACAAGTTGTTGCTTGGTCAGACAAAGGTTTGTCAATTCTTCAAAGAAGCGACAAAGACCTCCATACAACTGCTCCTAGATGTCACCTGTGCGAGACGCTGGGGTACCAAGATGGCTGCCATTTTGCATTGGTGGCTTTAGTTGTACAATAGCTAATCATTATGCAACACCACATCCATTGTGTACAGGTAAATGGACATGTACTAGTATGACATCACAGTTTTTCAATAGGGCAGCCCCCATGGGATAATATCTAGCAAGGAATCTGCGAACTTTAGAGAGATTGTTCTCCTTACTGAGTAATCAAATAGGAGTATTTTCAAGATATTTTGAACAGGCTGACAATTTTGCACATGATTATCAGCTAATGTTTGTTGAGTTTTATTCTCCTTTAAGGAAATTAGTTGTTTTACCTTTAATACGAGTATAGTCCATAACACATAAGCGATGGAGGTCTCTCATTTAACCTGATAGACATAATATGCACATTTTCCCCCCATTAAAAAAATCTTTCTGCGATCACTTAACCTTTTGGTGGGGCTACACAGGGACGGGGGGGGGGCGAAAGAAAGGGGGAGGTGAAAGTGAAAATAAGATGATAGGACCCCTCACACGCCCTCAACTTGGTCTTATTACTTCAAATTCTATCTATCAAGTAATACCGGTAACCCCCTTAAAGGGAACCTTGAGTTCTGGGAAAGATAAAAAATACTCTGAGTTTTCTCATTCTTTTTTATGTTATTTGGAAGGTTATCATAGTAGACATGTCCCCTGAAAAGGATTGCTCATCAAATGCTCTCATATTCAAAATATGACAAGAAACAGCTGAAATGTTCGGGCCGAACATTAATTTTGTGTGTAGTCCCATATACATATTTCTGTGTGCAGTGCATGTGACTCTCAGCAGGATTGAGTCAATTTCTTCTCATTTTGGTGATTCCAAAACTTTACAGCATACACCAATAGACCAGTTCGTAGTTAGCACATGGCACAAATGACCCCAAATATCCACAGATATTTTAAAAATGGAGATGTCCAACTTTGTGCACTTTAGAATAATCACTCTCAAAGTGATAGATGTGCCTCATGAATAGCTTTTGTTTCGCCTTTTGGAAAGCATACTTCCACCTGGGTATCATGGAATGCACCATTGGTGAATAATTGAATAATGATTACATGACATTCATGAGCACATATCAAGTATTCGTGTCAGTGGGTTTTAGAATTTGGTACAGATGACCTTTATCTGCTCATGCTCAGATTGTATCTACGAACTGGCTTATTCTTATGTGCTATATAATCAAACTTTCCCAATTGCTTTGAGACAGTTTCTTTCACAATTCAATCTCATAACCAGAACTTAACTTTATCTTTAATGGAGGGACCACAGAGTAAATTTTAGACCTGAAACTAAATAGTTTGGTTTATTTTACCTGACTGCTTAGAAAGCATGTATATGCTTGTAAATAAGCAAGCAGGGCAGCGTTTCATCAAACCGTCATAAGTACAAGTTCGGCAACATCCCATTGTAACATGTGTATTAGAATTAACACGCGTTTCACTGGGATTTCGCCGAACTTGTACTTATGACAGTTTGATGAAACGATGCCCAGGGGACCAACGCCTCTCCTCTCCGAGGGACTTAATTGGTCAAAGATTAATGCCCTACCAAAGGGCAGTAGCGCATCCGCTTGGTCTTGAACTCGGGCCCGCCCAGTTACGAGACGGCTGCTCTACCACTGAGCCATCGCTTATCATGCTTATAGAAACAGACATTCTAAAATGCACATATACCTAGAGTTCGACTGATTATGACTGTAGACAGGTAACTTTCATACAAATACAATGATAAATCAATGTCATTATCCTCTCTGGCTAAGAATGTTTTGCTCGTCCCATCTGTTCATAATTGTGTCATCAATATCACTTAACTTAGTTAACTAACAACCACCCTGTGTTTACCCACACTCTAACACATCCTAACCAACATTCATCATTGGTTTTATGATGTAACTGAGAGCACTAATCCCTCAAACTGAAATGTAATGTTAAATATTCCCTTACCTACTTACTTTCATATAATAAATATGAAATAAAATCTCCATTACAACCGCATACACTCCAATTCTCTCCTTTCTTTCTAATTGTAAATATAGGGGGAAAGTTGTGGGTATTGTAAAATATTCTATGCATCTATGTAAAAGTTATCTCAGAACATAATCATGTTTGATAACAAGAATCTGCTGATATTTGTCAACAAAGCAAAAGCAATTATTTACCACATTATTAGGAAAAAAACCTAAAATGACTCGAAGGAATCCCTTTTTAAAGTCGCATCGAAAGAAAAAAGAATTTAATGTATTTCCAAATTCCTTCTCCCTTTCTCCTTCTACCCCCCCCCCCCTCTCTCTCTTTAAAATGTATAACAAATTCATTGCTCACTGTTCTGTATATGAGTGATGACAAAACTTAATGTAATTGGAAAGATTAACATCAAACAATACAAAACCAATGATATTTAAAAGTATAAACAAAGGTATCTAATATTGCAATACAAAACTTAAGTGAGATAAATAATAAGACCAGTATGGAATTTTTCTTAAAATAGTACATTAAAAAAAATATCATGAAAAGATGAAATCAATTAAACTAAATATCTTATGAATGGTATTGTGAGGGATAGAAATAAATTTCAGGCTCCGTTAAAGAGAAAATTAACTTCATATCCCCAAAAGGATGTATGATTTAGTAAGCAAATACAATTACCTCCAAAGCCCCATCCCGCCCCCCCCCCCCCTCCAAAATACATGGGACATGTTGCTAATAAGATGCACATCCCGAGATGAAATTTGCAAAGGTTGAGTGGTTATGTCAAGAAGAAAAAAATGTAATGACATTAAGTCTCATTGCATGGGTGTACGACCGGTTGCGGACCAACGACAGTTAGTTCATTAAGGTTTATGGTTGCATTACTTCCCCATTATGGAGCTGTCGATTCCATTATTTCAACAATGCAGTCTTGTAAAGGTGTTCATTGGTAAACGACTGGTCCCCAACCAATAACAGGTTTTCGATGTTGCACCGAAAACCTTTTGCCGAACAAACTGGCAGAAGGTTTTTCTGATCTTGAAGCAGTTGTATACAGGTAAAGCGACCGGTCTGCAACCGATTGAAGACCCTGTGTGCAACCTATAGGCGACAAGTCGCTGAGTGAAAAAAAAATATTGTAGATTTCGGGGTTTCAGTCCACGGTGTTTGCTAGTGAGACTTAAAGGCTTTACTGTAAGATAGAATGCAAGGATTTAGGAGCAAAACATTATGCTGTTTATAGCAAAGGATGACTGTTCAACGATTTTTCCAAAGGTGTCTCTATAACCGGGGGGGGGGGGGGGTGGCTCAAACACACATGGTCAACCCTCTAAAAATAATCATATTAGCACATTACAATTGTTTTAGACAGGCATACCTGTAAATTTGATTTTTTTTTAAAATTCCCTTGTCTTTGACTATAACTCATCACAAAAACGATAATCTACCTTTACATAAAGGTGCATGTGTATTGACATACTGATACAAGTATTATTCAAAGTACATAAAATCATACTGTAATAGATACAAAATGTCAATATATTCATCATTAAAATTAAATATAGAAGACAGAAAACAAAACAAAACAAAAAATACGTGGGGGACCTTTTATACTTAAGAATTTGTGAGATTTTACGTCACTTGTGTGATTATCATTTGGATATTGCCACTGCAGAAGTAGTTCCTTGTGAGAAAGTACGTCCGGAGAAATTTAGTGTTTTTTTGAAAAATATTCCTCTCCCTCTCTCGCGCTTTCTTTCATATAGATCCACTTTGAGAAGGAAACAGCGAGCAATGTCAATATGAACAATAAGAACACTGAACATGAGCAAATATACCTACAAACAGATAGATAGTGACGCCCTTGTCAAAGTGTGCTAATAGATTAAATGGTGATTAGTTTCGAATGAATGGAAAAATCTCCATTCCTCCTCTCCTTCTGCCAACCCCACCCCCCTCTCTCTCTCCATCTCTCTCTTTCTCTCTCTCGCTCTCTCCAACTCGTTCTCCCCTGTCTCCCATTCTATCTCTGTAATGCTTGAATGGGGGCTAAATTCTTTTATGGTCATGATGGTAGCAAACCAAAATCATGATTTTTTTTTGGATTTTTTTACTAACATCGCAATGTTACAGAGGTTACTTAATCACATGGCGTAGTTTCTAAGCAATATCCACCGTAACTTCGTCATCTTAGAAAAATCGCAAGTTTTAGGAATGTGTCTAATGTCAGGGTAATGGTATCAACACCGCTGCATTTTAGGGTTCATTCATTGTGGGCAAGCTCTGGGCCCATATATCATGTATATAGAGGATCGGACACCGTCAGTGAATATCCCCCTTATAGGGATTCGGTAACTTTGTGGAGGCTTGATTTAATAAATTGTTGAATTTTGATATCTGTCTTGTATAATGATGTTCAGAAGGATACATTAATAGCCAGGCATAGAAAGGTTTTCAAATATATAATGCTGTTATTAAGATATCTATGACTGAATACTCCCATTTACGAAAGCGTATGGCCATACACTTTAGTCTAACATTCAGTCTATGGGGGAAAATGAGTCTGACATTTCTGGTCAACTTGCATATGTTTACTTTTGTGAAGCACATGATGATTTTGAAGTGCTTTTTTCCCCCTTGGCTTCATTTTTTCACCATATTACATACACTGATAGCATGTAAGGCCAGGCAGCTCAAATTTTATCAAGCCTCTACAAAGTTACCAAATCACTTTAATAACAGGAGGAAAAGTGTTAAATTCTATGTCTATGCTATACTTATCCTGTTACGTCACTAATTCTTAGGTGGTGTCTAGCATTTCTTCACTTCTTTATTGATACCCCGATTCACTCCAGCAAGCAAATGTATTTCCGTGTTTCTTTCATTTCAAACAAACCGCTCGGTATATGAACCGAATTATAGAAGGAGGGTATGGTTAAAGCATATATCTGCACAGAATGTGTGTGGACCTATAGGCCAATAAAATTCACGTAATCCAAGAAGGAGTATATAATTCGAACTTCGTCAGGCATGATTGCTGACAATTATTCGGGGAACAAAGGCAGAATTACGAAGCCCCGTTAGGGCCAAATTGACAACGTAAAAAAAAAAAAAAATATTACGTACGTACGTAATAATACTACGTACGTACGTAATATACTACGTACGTACGTAATAATTACTACGTACGTACGTAATAATTACTACGTACGTACGTAATAATACTACGTACGTACGTAGTATTTATTACGTACGTACGTAGTATTTATTACGTACGTACGTAGTATTTATTACGTACGTACGTAGTATTTATTACGTACGTACGTAGTATTATTACGTACGTACGTAGTATTGATGACGATCAATATGGCGGCGGCAGAGAGGGACAGACTCGTGCGTTTACATTTTGAAATTGGATTTACTCAGAGGGAAATACTGTATTATTTAATTTCCAAGCATAGAATAGTAATAAGCAACAGAACCCTAAAGTGCGTCTTAAAAAGCCTTGCATTATTTCGAAGAAAACCTTCAAATATCCTTGACGTTGCACTCTACATATTGAACATCCTATCAAATACTGCACGGATATCGTTGGATGCACGCAAAATGTTTGATGTATCTAGAGACAGGGGCGTCGATCCGTTTTTCGGATGGGGGGGGGGCAAGACAGTCTATCGTAACGATGATCATTTCCGCACTCAATTCAATCATCAACAGGGGCGGCGGTGCGTCTTTCAAAGTGGGGGGGGGGGGGGCACGAACAAAAAGGGGCACCTGCAAAGGGTGGAAACAAGGCGGAAAATACCACTTCGATACATTAGTATACCGGTACATTCTGATCAATACACAACCGAGGATCATTTTCGACACGCTATTGTTTCTATCTTAACATGGTTCTAGATAAAACTACTTTGCAGTTGAGTGTAATTGCCTGATTATTCATTTGCGAGCGAGCAAAAAATTTAAGATTTATTTCTAACGCTGAAGGCAATGGGTGTTGAATTATATACAGCGATTTTCCTAATATGATAAGAAGATAATAGTAAATGCGAGCGAGCGTAGCGAGTGAGCTTTAGAAAAAATTTAGAAAAAATTTGTCCTCGTTCCTTTTATAATTTAGGAGCACTGTTCATTCTTGTATAATTTAGGGCATTGGGCCCCTCCTACCCCCTGCTCTACTGCCTCACTATTGTGCTGATATCAGTAGAGGAATGTATTATTATGAAGCCTCTCTGATTATTTGGAGCTATATGTATAAGGCTCCTTTGTGGACTTCATACATACCCATATACTTTTTTTATATACCAGTATCTACCGATGTCGCATTTATCAGAAAACAAAAGGGGCACTAATTTCTGAGGTTGAAAGGGGGCACTCATCTGAAGGTAAAAAGGACACTTATTAGAAAGAAAGGGGGGCACTATACGAAGAAAAAGGGACTTATATCAGCTATGAAAAGGGGCACTTTTGGGGTACTTGAAAAAGTGAGGGGGGCACTGTGCCTCTGCCCACCCCCCCCTTCCCCGGAGCGCTCCCTCTGATCATCATAGCATTGATAAAGATATGATGGTAATTTGAACTTAAGTAAAGTATGCATATATCATGAACAGAAAATGGAATTAAAGATCACATGGAAAACGACAAAATGATGGGAAAATATATTTTACATAACAGCAAATTGAGTAGAGAAGATATAACACAAAATAATGGAAAAAAATAAACACTAATAAAATATGAAAAAATAGAGAAAAAACTGAATAAATATAAAAATTTAAACTTTGAATTGAATTATGTATGTTCAGAACGTTTTTTAATAGCGTCATGATTTTTTGGAACGCCTCTTAAAAACAGCTTCTCCACGGTTACATGACGCAGTAAAGATTAGAGAATTTGCGCGCGGAGTGCGCGGCGAAATTGAAGTCTGATCGTGTAAAACCTTTTGTATTTCATTGTTTGGAAGGTTTCATTTCCTGAGTTTTGCATCAGTTTTTTCCTTATTTTATCTTACACCTCCGGATTTATTGGGGGGGGGGGGGGCAAACTGATATGTTTGCCCCTCCAATATTTTCTTTGGGGGCAATCACCCCCCCTGCCCCCCCCCCCCAAGATCGACGCCCCTGTCTAAAGGAAACGTACGCCTGAAGTACATCCATTCATTTTTTTCCTTTTTATCTTTTTAAAGTGTGTTTAGCCTCAGAACACTTTCTACTGAGAAAACTCTAGTCTGTTTTGTTTTAAATAGTAGTAAGGGCAGATCAGATTTTCAGTTCTTTTTTGGTAATGTTAATGTCTTCCTATCTCTTTTGTAGACAAAATAGTGATTGGTTATTGAAGAACAGTAGAAGATTTGTCTGTTTTCTTGTGAAATGTAAAGAAAAGTATGGCACATCTGTTTGTCCCAAATGACATGCATAATTCATCTAATTCAGTTGAAAGGGATAAATCACTGTCCATTGTCAGTATTGTTTTACTGCAGTGTTGGAACAATTCCATGAAATACATGTTCACTATTTGATGGGGCAATTAGAGAAACAGAGTGTGGAATGTAATATTTCGGACAGAATTACCCAAATGCAGATTGCCATGTACAACTTCTATGTTTTGTGTCTTTACAAAGAGCTCTAATATTCACGTTCATTATCAATATATACATATATATATATATATATATATATATATATATATATATATATATATATATATATATATATATATAAAATCTTTATGTTATTAGTGTATGTTTTTGTGAGTATTTGTGCAGCATGTTATTTTTAAAACATTTACATTTACATTTTTTTTTCCAAACATAAATTTAAGGGTTAAATACTATTTACCATTGTCTTAGGGTGAGTGAAATGCAAACCTGCTGAATTGAGGATTGAACTGTTGGTAATCTGATGTGTCTGTACTGTGTGTGCAAGGAACTGACATAAAAAGTCCACGAAAAATTGTCTTACATTGAAGATATCTGACTTTCTTTGAGAGCGTTTCTAATGAGGCGCTTTCGCGGTAATATTTTCCTTCTATTTTCATTCATATCTTTGCCTTTGTAAATCTCTTCGATTTGAAAATTTCAAGAGATTTTTCTCAAACAATGGACAATTGAACTGATATACAAGTTAACAAGTTGACTGATTGACATGCCAAACTGTTTTAAATTGTAACTTTAAAGTTGACAACTCACTCTGAAGTTGATTGCATGGAAACCTCGCAATTTGCCTGCATTTTGTATGCATGCCGGTTATGGTTGCATATGTACGAAGCCCCAAAAGGGGCGCTGATTCAATTTTTCAGATGGGGGGGGGGGGGAATGTCAGGCTCAGTCTGACACTGAATTATGTAAATATTTTCATGTTTGCTACATGTATTTTGCAAGACAAAACAGTTCAATCTCCTTAGGCCCAATTCAAAAATTAATCTTTGGGGCTCCAGCGTCAATAAGTAAAAGTCAAGTTCTTCTGAGAAACAATTTTTTAAAATCAGAAATGGCGCACCCGGGGCAGGGGGCACAGTGCCCCCACACTTTTAAAATACCCCTTTCTCTCTGATAGGTGCCCTTTTTACTACTGGAAGTACCCCTTTCCCCAATAAGTGCGCATTTTCCCCTTCTGATAAGTGCCTCATTCTAAATCTGTTAAGTGCCCCTTTTCCCCAATAAGTTCACATTTCCCCCTTCTGATAAGTGCCTCTTTTTAAATCTGATAAGTGCCCCCACTTTACTTTTGATAAGTGCCACTTTTACTAGCTAATATATGCCCTATTCCTCTTCTCACAAGTGCCCAATTTTCACCCCTTGTAATGCCCCTTTCCACCTCTCATAAGCGCACTTTCCTCATCTAATAAGTGTACCCTTATCCCTATATTTCCCTTTGTTTCTTACAAAAAGTGCCATATCTAGCTTCAAGAATCAGTGCGGCTTTATGTAGCAACATGTACCTACCCATATTACTACAACTACAATGTAAGCCAGCGGAGCTGGAAGCAGAGTGGGACAATGCTCATCCCCCCCCCCCCCGCAAAGGAATTCATATTCCGTAACTTACACAAAATAAGGTCAATATTTTCAGAAAATGTCCCAAGACTATAGTAGGCCTATGAAATCAAGCAGATACCATAATAATGTTGATATCTCCTAAAGAAAAAACGACAGGGTTAATGTAAGAAATGAAAGATCATTCAAGATCATTCGACATTTCACCCAAATTAATTTGTTGTCATTTTCATTATATCGCTCTGAATAATGCATAACAACATGAACAACATTAGTTAAGATTTAGTGACTCGCGCGTGCATCATTAGACAATTGCACACACAACTGCTAATTGTGGAAACTCAAGCTGAAGCAGAACCACCATAAGAAGGTGCTTGATAATAATACCAATGTTGCTTTATATGCACCCCTTGCAGGTGCCCTCAGGTGTCCTTTTTTGTTGGTACCCCCCCCCCCCCCCACTTTGAAAGACACTCCGCTGCCCCTGGCGCAGAACTTAAAAATTAGGGGAGAAAGCAGATTTTGTGAAGAAAAAAAAAAATGTTAGACGAAAATCGGACATATAACAAAATAACATGTGATTTTTTTTTAAAGACATGAATAAATATGAACAAAAATGAAAATCACTAGACAACTTAGTCATGAGTTTTGACGTCTTTCCCTCACGACCACTCAGTGATCTCTACGTAAAAAAAAAAATTATATAGAGATCAGTGCTGACGAAAAAACAATTCTCTGTTTACTACAGGCCTATTAATGAAACATTTTACGTTTTGTCCAAGAATAGGCCTATGATTTCTTCATAAATTGAATGCAATTATATTTTACTCATATACTTTTGCATGTGTGTGTTAATACAGAAAAAATGAATTTCTTGATATTAACAGCATGAAAATATAAATTAAAAAAAACAAAACAATGACTAGGAATATGTAATATTTTGAAAGCAGTCTCACTGACCTTTTCCCCGGATACATGTAAAAACATATTACTATAATCGTCTATAATTAGATTCAAGTTATGAGGAAATCATATTCTGGGACATAAATTGAGGATATGAAGGCCAATTGACGGCTTGTGATGAGGATATCAGATGTTACAAATTCATGACAAAGTGGTCAGTTTGTGTAGTGATTTTCTTTGTTTTCAGTAGTTTTCAGCGTTTCATAACTTTCAGACTATACAGTGTCAGATAGTTTTTAGAGTTATAAAGATTCATAACTTCATTTTGTTCGATTTTACTCGCGAACAAAGTCGAACTGCTTTATTCTGTTTTGATTTGTATATCGGGACCGGACTTGCCGCTGGGAAAATGAAGCGACACACACACACATATCCACCATATCCACCAACACACGTCACACACACATCACACAAATGTTGAGGATTCTTCACACTAGACAAGCTACAGCCCACAAGCTCACAATATTGTGGCAAATCAACGGGAATCGACGGATAATAATAAGGCAGCTGTGTAATTTCAAAATGTGGATATAGACCTTTTTCATGTATTATTTATTACGTACGTACGTAGTATTATTACGTACGTACGTAATAAATATTACGTACGTACGTAGTAATTATTACGTACGTACGTAGTATTATCACGTACGTACGTAATAATTATTACGTACGTACGTAATATTTTTTTTTTTTTACGTTGTCAATTTGGCCCTAACGGGGCTTCGTACAGAAGTGAAACTGGGTCCGAAAACAAGTCACAGAGCCAGATAATTTTAGGCATGAAGTATTTTAAAGTTTATTGATATAATTTTATTCGGAATTTCTAGATACAAACACAAACAAACTGGTACGATAACAAATCTATATTGAAACAATACTAAACAAAAAAATGGAAAGAATAAATTGAGGCAAATCATGCAGAACAGCTAGGCAATTTGTCAATGAGCTCACTGATACTTACTGATACTCATCTTAAATCATTGGATGCTTTGTGCAATAGATTCTTAAAGAAATGGTCCGGTCTCGCCAAACCGGCTACGTTGGCGTTTCTTCACATGCCTGAATGCCTTAACATACCCAATATTTCTGACTTGTATTACCAAACACATGCAATAAATTACACGAGAATAAGATCCACTGGTGATGCAAATGTTAATCACTGCTTAGACGTTGCTCTACAGAGAGAATCTCAGTGGTCAAGGAAAAAGTCTACAGTGGTTAATAGCAATAACGTTTTCAAATCACTACAAAATGCTGATGCTACACTCCCAACAATGAAAAAGGAAATCAAAAACCTTTTTATTCAAGAAAGATCACAAAACTGGCTGAACCACATCCAGTCACTTTCAGTTCAAGGCAAATTTTTTGAACTCGCAAACCTGGAATCAAAATCCGTCGACTGGAAGAGTTTGATCTACAATTTACTGCATAAAGTTGCAAAATTTCTCATGAATTCGCTTTCAGATACATTAAACACAAATGCAAACCTTTCCCGATGGGGAAAAAGGACATCAGTGAATTGTAAGAAGTGCGAAAACAGAGAAACGGTACATCATGTCTTAAATGCGTGCCCTGTATCCCTCGAAGAGGGACGCTTTACCTGGCGTCATGACAACATTCTATTGTATCTTGCTGAAATTATTCAAAAAGGCATTGCTTCTCTCAGCGACGCCATTATGTACACAGATTTGAATGTAGATCAATGGACAAAGGAAGGTATCTCAACCATCCCCCTATAGTGTACCCAGACTAACCTTATTCCAGACATTTGCGTGTTTTGGAAAAACACTAAGAAACTTCTCATACTAGAATTATCAGTTCCTTTTGAATCAAATATACCCAAAACCCACGAATACAAATCAAACAAATATGCCCCCCTAGTTACCGACATACAGGCTAACGGATATTCCGTGGTATTTCTTCCTTTGGAAGTTGGCTCTAGAGGTCACATATCACCAGACAATGTCACGAGACTTAAATCGCTGTTAAATGAAATTGGCAAGCCTGTCACATCTAAACAACTCCATCACAATCTTTCGAAACTTTCTGTTGTATCTTCGTTCGTCATCTACTACTCTAAGAATGCCAAAAAAGGGGAAACCAAAACCCCCCTTCGTGTTACTAACATGTAAGGGACTGTCCACCCTAGAACCTTTCTTTCTCTATTAGCCTCGTCTCATTGTCTGATCTAGCTGATATTTATATAATAGTGAATGCGTAACCTCATTTCTCAGCTGTATGATTTAAATTTATTACAAAATTCTGTTCCTCCTTAAAGTACACATTCAAAGAAAATCACAAATATGATAAATAATGTATCACTAGAAACTGGCAAGTTAACAGATAGCAATCGTATCAGTTTAAAGTCAACTACATATCAGGTAATTAAACAATAATACAAATAAAACTACCTCCCAGCATCTGCGATATACAAGCGCTTCGCCAAAAAAATAACAATGTTTCAATGACGTCAATAAAGGGAACAATCCTGTCCAAGCAGACGACGTCCCATAAAGAATGAACATAAGTGCTGTGCAATTATTTCTCAAATTATAAAGAATTTAGTGTATTCAAACGTGCCCATATTTCACACCATTCTAAAATGGGAATGAAACAGATTCTGATTACTGAAATCTTTTGTTTGTAAATATATAGGATGAAGGTTAATGAACAATGAAAGAAACCACACTTTCAAATTGAAAAGCCCGCTGAATGGTTGCAAGGACGATACTTATCCCTCATTCAACGCCGAACGTCCAGCGGTGTATGCAGCTGTGAATGAAATGGCGTCTATTTTGTGTACAAGCAACTGATTCCTTTATTCTTGTAACGCTTCATTTTCCATCCAAATAAACCCATGCACGGGGTTCAGAGTGAGGCAATATATGGATTAAACATAATAGACTAATGCTAGTGAAGTGAAATAACTGAAGAGAAGATGACAAAACAGGCACTGAAAATATGTGAGATGTTATGGGACATCGTCTGCTTGTGCAATTAACGTCCTCCCTTTGACGTCACACATTTCAGCGGCTTTCGGAGAGCTGTTCAGGTGCTATGTCGGGGCTGTATTTTAGCAATTTGTAATTGATAATAATCATTACTTCGAATGTTTGCAAGCGTCGAATTTTGACAAACTTGTCCGGTCTAAGCTTCACCTACGCAATAATGAAAATTAAGTCAGTTTTAAAAATCAATGAATATCTACTTTAACAGTCAAAGTTTGTTTGTTGTTTATATTTACGTCACCAAATGACTCATTTACTTTCCCCCCATGGACTTCAGATCTCTACCATGTTTACTATTATTCAGATACCTTTATATAATGAATTCGTCAAGGTAAACAGGCTTATTTAACTACAACAGACGTTTGTATTTTACCTATTTCTAAAGGAAATCGTCTTGTAATTAGCTTTCTTCTTTCCTCATATCACTTATATTATCAGCTAAAATACAAGTCTACTAACGTGGAGAATGGGGTAGCACAGTGTATATTTATTTTTTTTCATTATATAAAAGATATTAGCCTTTTTTAGTTTGGAAGCAATATTTTTTCCCCTTGTTTCTATATGATTCTTTTTTTCTTTTTTTAAATATTAGTATTTACCTGTTTGTGCTTTTGCTAAAGATGTCTTCTTCTTTTTACGCCCTGCATTTACCACTTAATTTGGTTTTGACCTGGGCTATTATGTCTCCTTTGTTGTGCAAGTTTGACCAATAAAGTGATGCTAAAAAAAAAAAAAAAAAAATCATTTCCTCATTGTGATGTACTACCATGTATTCATTCTGATGTGTGGTTTTCGTTTAATTTAGGCTCATTTTGTGTTCAGTGAAAATGATAATTATCCCATGGACTACCAAATCTGGACGCGTATTTCCCCCCATACACAAAAGGGCAAATCTTATACACTCAAATCTAATCCTAATTTGAACCCTATGCCCAACCGAGTTCCTTTTCTAAACATAACATTACCCTATAGCTCTATTCGTAAATGCCCTCATCGTGGAGAAAGAAATGAGGCCCTCGCAAACTTCTAGCATAGTTCCCGGATAAGTACTCTCGTAGGACACTAACCCCGGGCAGATACCGCAGGACAATTACGACTAGCCCGGACCTGACTGATCTCTACGGAAAAATTCCGTAGAGATCAGTGGCCCAGACCTACGCCCCAGGATAATACGACCCAATAATAGCGATTAATGACAGGTTACCATTAGTCGGGTTTCAGCTTTCCGGGATATAGCTCTAAGGAAGTAGTTGTCCGGGTGCAATAGTCTTTGCGTGGTTGTCCGGGAATAACTGTCCGGAACGGTCGTCCGGGGTAGTTGTCCTGATACATGTAACACCAATTCATTGACCCTCATGATAGAACAGGGTCCTCTTGCATAAAAAGTTGCGTTTAATCGCAACTCAAAAAAATTAAACGCAACTTGATTTTCAGCCAATCAGGATCGCGTATTTGGGACTTGCGTTTAATTTTTTGAGTTGCGTTTAATCGCAACTTTTTAAGCAAGAGGGCCCAGATCCTTCTTACAGTCTCTCAGTGATAACTTTTGATCCCTATATACTCAGCTTTTACTATTATTTCTATGAACTTATTCAACTTAAACACAAAATTCTTTCCCTCCTATTATCATCAAATTTCCTGCCACGATCCTCTGGTCGCCATGTGGGTATTCAGAAAACACAGCAAAGTATGTAGAATGTAATTAATGTATGGATTATATTGAATCGCTTCAATGGAACCAAAATAATCCTCTTGGTTATTATTATCTTAACCGCCATCTCAAGGCAACGTGGGACGTAATAACAACTATTTATGTTTGTTGGATAAACGGAAGAACTCCTATACGGAAACTATACACGTTCTCCTAAAGGAGGATTTGTTGAATCGAACGTGTTATAGTTATACTTGGTTTAACAAGAAGAAAAAATTTGATCGATAAAATATTTAAAGGGTACAATTAGAGCCAACTTAGATTTTGCAGTGCATAGTAATAGTTGGGAAAGAGAGAGAGTAGATTTTAATACAATTATGTTGATAACACAGATTGCGTGGCCTTGAAAATGTTATATCACTTAAAGTTCAGCTTGATACTAGGTCTTTAAATATTATCGATTAAAAATGCTAATTGTGTCACTTCCATGTTATGGTTTCGATAATATTGAAATAAATTTTGAAGAAAAATTGCTCATTTTCTCCTGCCAAGAGGAAGTTGTCTTGGGTTTGAACGATAGTTCCACATATTATTTTGTTAAACCAGGGAAGTGTAATGCTTAAACTATAAAAAAATACTAATATTAGTAAAGTCCAACCATTGAGGAGGTATTGGGGTCGGTTACATTAGAGTACCTCTGTTAGAGAGTAGTGACAACTCATGATTTGAACGCCATTTTGTTTCCACAGACCGCTTCTGTAATGTATACAAATTTATGCACATAATTCTCTGAGCACCTATAGTGACGAGCTATTCCATTAATCTGCTTTTTATAAATGAGCCTCAATGCTTGGAATCCAGTTTGCATACATTATCTGTTGCTATGTCCGGCAAGCCTCCGGCAAGCTTTCAGGTTGTCAAGAACAACCTTTGCTTGAAAGGTATGTATAAAATTTGCATACATTACCGAAGCGGTCTATTCCGATGAGCACCTGGGTGTTCTCAAAAGAAAGAATTATTCGAACGCCATTTTGTTTCCAGAAAAGTCAGACGTCCATGTCGCTACTGAACTCTCTATATAAAGGTACTCCAGGTTACAATCATGTCGCTTTTCCGAAGGTTCGTTTTTCCGAAAGTTTGTATTTCCGAAGGTTCGTTACTCCGACGGTTCGTAATTCCGAATATGAAATAAGGTTCGTAATTCCGAAAATGAAAAAGGGTTCATATTTCCGAAGGTTCATAATTCCGAAAAGTAATGCAGGGCTCTATTGCATTTTTTGAATTTCGAACACTCTTTCATTTCCGGAATTATGAACCTTCGGAATAGCGAACCTTCAGAGAAATACATCAAACGTTTGGGAATTATGAACCCTTTTTCATTTTTGGAATTATGAACCCCCTACTATGGGAAATTTGTGTTTCGGAATTGCGAACCTTCGAAAAAACGAGTACTGGCGTCGGGGGGTCGGGGAGAGGAGAACTGGGAAATTCAGTAAATGGCAGAGAACATGGCCATAAATTGAGGAGACGGTGTGGAATGTGGTCATATCACCTTTTCACGTTGACTTTCCCATCTCCTTTCATTCTCTCTCTTTCTCGGTTTTTTTTTTTTGCTTTCGCCATTCGACTGAGAATGGGCACGTACCCCTTGCTTCCCCCCTGGCTACGTCATTGGTTCTAAGGGAAGCTACATGCTGAAATAGCAAAAAAGGAACATGGTCTTGACATTCATAGCATGGGTTCCAAAGTTTAATTTGTTCAAGATTGTGATATTTATAACAAATTAATGATTATTCAGGAAGCTGCAAGTTTTCCTTTGCCAAGAGGAACGTGGTATTGTTCTAGTCGTGATATTGGTTCCGTGTAATTGACAATTCAAAAAATATTAATCTTCACACACTTTATTTTGGTTATTTCCTTTAACATAATCCAACACAAGAGTTTTGTGTCGATGAACTTATTTTGAAGGAAATATAAATCACCTCATCAACCAAACTCCCGGACACACAAAACCAAAAACACCGTTTCACCTTCAGGGACTTGAAAGAAAATTCTAGCAAACGTGCGTTTCATCGGGACGTCAATCAATAATTAAAGTGTTAATATTTAATGAGATGTATGACGTTTCTGGTCTCATGCTAAACAACTGTTTACAAACAATAATCGAATTTTGCCGTCTTGCTCTTTGTATGAAATGTCTTTGAATGGCCTGGTAACGATACCGACACTACATTCTCTGATAATGTTCAACCAAACCTGAATTACAGCGTCATCATGATTGTATCCACGGCAGTGGCGTAGCTACAGGAGGCACAGGGGCACGTGCTCCCAATCGAATGGCAAAAAAAAAGGGGGGGGGGGAGGACGAGAAAAGAAGACGAAAGGACAACTTCCCGCACCCTCCCCCTAATCAGTGACCTCGTTCAGTCTCATTGAATTTTCCGAGTAAGACCGGTGCCTCCCCCATGATGCCAGTGCCCCCTCAATAGCTGGACTCACGCTACGCCACTGATCCACGGAGTGATTGGTACTTAAGGATACTCTTTGTTATTGTCTATTGTTCGATTGAAAGAAGAGAATTTATGGAATCTGGGTGAAAGTGACTCACTTGAAGGAAGTAACTGCCGTTTTGAATGCTTCAGTTATCCCACTTTAAAAGAAGAACGAGAGGAGCACTTCTTCATTTTGATTATGATGAAATGCGACGAGTCAATCAGGATACTGTTCGTTTACATATAGTCTACGTCACAAGAAATTGCTTAAAAGATAGAGAAGGGATACTCAATACCAACCATGTTAACACTTCCTTGGCCGGAACAGAGAGAGAGAGAGAGAGAGAGAGAGAGGGGGGGGGGTGGAGAAGGGGGGGGGGGTAAAGTCTGAAAGGGCACTTCTCATCTAAACTTATGATGAAAAGGGGCGGAGTTGCAAAGGAAGAATTCGCTTGAAGATGCAATTAATTTCTTTCGATTAATTTATTCCTTTATTTTTTGTAACTGAAAGCAATGTTGTCATGTGGATAACCTCACACTTGCGTGAGTGAACTGGAAGTGTCATTTTGAAGTATGTACAAGGGTCGCTTTTTAATAACAATTTGTTGTAGAAGAAAAATTCAAAAGAGAAAATTCCAGGAGCTTAGAGAGATGATTCAAGTGCAATTAAGCTGGTATTCTTAATAGCACAAAGAAAGAGATATATTCAGAGGGCTTTACAAGGTGGGGTACTCCCTGACGCCATTCATACAAACACCCTTTTTGCACTCTGAACGTTTTCTCAAATTACTTCAATCAGCATTCCTCAAAATCCCGACCCCCTTCTTTTCGAGCATGGGAACCATTTTACTTTGGCCAGGTGTATCAGATTCTATTCACTGCTGCGGAAGCTATTGAGAACTTAGACTACCTTGTAGATTTTTCTGAAGAAATATAGAATCTGATACACCTGGCCAAATTATTTACAGCTCTTGTGGAAATAGCATATTCAAAAGATATAGGCCTATATTTCATCCTTTTATTTTGGTTTGTTCGTTCATCAGGAAGTCACCCTGCCGGAGACTTCCTCCACGAGTAACAATAATCAAATTAATCAATAGCCCAGAGTGAAAGTATCAATTATGTTCGGGAGAACAGGAACGCGTATCAGCTCTCAGCTAAGTGGGGTATGCATCAAAAGGAACAGCTGCCGGGCAGCTGCGGCGAGGAATCGGATAAGAACGCGATAGGATACCGTCCACCCTCTCCACGGGTGGAAATTAAGGACATAACGAATGAAGAAACCATTGTCAATATGACACATGGAAACAACATGAACTTACCAATTAATGTCGAGGTAAATGAAACAATTTCTGGTACAAAATCGATGACATATTACAATATCATCATGAATATAATCGAATTAACTCATCTTATTAATATCATTAGCGAAGTACAAAAATGGGCGTATCTTGTGCATGCGTAAACCGAGTCCAACTCCAAGGTATTAATTAATATGCTTGCAAAGAGAAACGAAAATCAGCCTCAACAAATAAAAACATATAAAATACGTATCACAGCTTACCTGTAAGGCAAATCCACATAAATCGCAGCCCCGTAGACTGCCTGAACTCCATTTTTAACAGCGCTTGAGAATTATCACACCAAAGCAATCCTTTAGTTTAGTTTTGAAGGCGCCAGCGAAGAAGCGCGACCAGTGATGAAAAGTTTATATCCGTCCGTAGATATGATGTGCGTAGATCTATGCAAAATCGTGCTGCACTATATCATGACTATCGATTGCTTACTTTAGATTTCCGATCACCGCTGCTGCGTCGTCTGCAAAATGTTCAATCATGCACGCACAATCCACTCGAATAAAATGCGACTGTGCATTCACTAAATGGAAACAGTAAGCCTACTTCTAGAACAGCTTTAGTGCATAAATACTTTCAGGAATTAACCATGTTTGGTTTGACAGATTTTTACGCGCCCAAGAATGACAAATGCGAAACCAATTCAATGAACAAAAGAACAGATCTATTCGCTCTTTGCATAACAATGGAGGGACTTTAAATTAGTCGCGTCGTCACTACCAGGAAATACATTTTCACATTCAGTAGTTACAGCAGTACACATAATGTAAAGGGTGAAAATTTTGAAGCTGGATGCAGGGAGATGTAGAAGAGGAAAATCCATGATGGCTACAAAACTACGAAGGCTTGCCACTTGCTGTCAGAGCTCCCAACAATGCCTTTAATGTCCCGTGTCCCGCACCGGTAACCTTGGTCAATATCATGCATAATTATTTGCAAATAATAAATCTGGAAATTTCGAAAAATGCAACAAACAAACAAAAAAAGGGGGGGGGGGGAATATATAACATATAATGAGTTAAAGGCTCTAATTCTAAAATGTTACAGAATGCAAAGCTTTATATTGCGAAATGCAGAATCTTCTTAAGGTGTGTGGGTGTGTGTGTGTGTGTGTGTGTGTGTGCGGGGAGGGGGTAGGTTTCCCTCGTTGATCATTCCCCGATCGGTCGCTAAGCGTCCTCAAATGTCGCGTACCCCATGCATGGTCTTGACAAGAACCACCGCCCTACTTTCTTTATATCTATCTTTGCGATCTATATACATGTATCTATTCTCTCTCTCTCTCTCTCTCTCTCTCTCTCTCTCTCTCTCTTTCTATCTCTCTCTCTCTCTCTTTCTATCTCTCTCTCTCTCTCTCTCTCTTCTCTCTTTCCCCCTTTCTCCCTTTCCTCCCCATCTTTCCCGTTTTAACTGTATAGTCCATTTTCTCTTCGAATATATGTAAATATGTTACCATTTCCTCTCCTATTCGTATAGCCTTTGTTCCGCTTCAGTTCATATTATTTTTGTTTGTCCACATCATGGGCCGACCGGGTAAAATCATAATTAAAAGTTGATTTATAAACCGCTGAAAATTCACAATAAATTAATAAATTATACACAATACACATACCGCCTTCTCTTTCTCTCGGTTTGTTTCTGTATCCCTCAACCCCCCCCCCCCACCCCTGACCCCCCCCAACAGACACACACACACACACACACCTCTCTCTCTTTACATATATATATATATATATATATATATCTCACTCACTTCACTCGCCATATGGGAAATTCAGGTGTAACGGACATTACATTCAGACTTACGTATTATTGGTTATTTAAGTAATTTTAAGCAAAGTCAGTAGTCCGAAAACATGTTTCAATAAGTGAATAAGACAGATTATCAGGGACATAAGAAACAAATTCCACAGTATTTCACTGAACAGTTGAAGAGAAAATGGACTCTTTGTAACCGTAACGGAAATGACACAAAATGGACAAGGATTTTTGTTTACTACTCTGAACAGTTTGAAAAATCTGTAAGTTTTGGGGTTCAATAAGCCTACTTTAAAGGGCCCATGCATGCCATCCAAATGCAAGTATTTTGATGTTTAAACTTCTAAATATGTTTCATAGATTTATAAATATTTTTGAAATTATTTTCTAAAACCTGCTAAGCCCCACCCTCTAAAAAATCCTCCAGATCACTTTACCCCTGTGACATCATCTATCAATCATCAGTGAGCTACATTATTGGCAGTGATAAAGAATAGTTTCCCCATGGCGGGAAGAAAAAATGATTTTCACTAATTTCTCTTCTTTCCGACATCACGACAATGCTTTCGCAGGAAGGTATCCTTTGATGTACATTGTATAAGCCTACAAGGAGGCTATATCTTATTCGTGTTAAGTGTATGTATTCATGATTACGGAAATTAATGTCACTTCTATCTATCTATCGATCTATTCATATATCCCCTTTGTATCTATCTATCTATCTATCTATCTATCAGGGGCTGCAATCCTGGGGGTGAGGACACGTCACCTGGAAATTTCGAAAATGCAACAACAAAACAACAACAAAAACAAAAAAAAAATATACATATGAGTTAAAGGCTCTGAAATGTACCAGAATGCAATATTTTATATTGCGAAATGAAGAATCTTCTTAACCCTTTCAGGACAGGAATTATTTAAGAGCTCAATTGATCACATTTCGTTCTGCAAATTGGCAACAATAATATTTTTCTTTTAGTGCTACATGGTTCTAATAAGATGTAATGTCTTGAAAATAATATACATGATTAGGAACTTTGTCGAAAAGTTGAAAAAGTTGCCAATTTGGACAAAAAAACAATGATTTTGAACCTCTCAATGTGTTGCCAATTTAAGGATGTTTAAGCTTATTCTCCTTTTTAAAATTCCTGGCATCAAACGCAATATGATCATGCAACAAAAATGGACACAGTATGTGCAGACATTTTTGCTCTTTCTACTCATGCATCTGGTATATTTTTAAGGCTCTAAATCAAAAGTTATTGGGCCAAACCACAAAATGTGGTCAATTGTCTCGAAAGGGTTAAGATGGGGGGGGGGGGGGGGGGGGGGGGGGGGGGATGTGCCGTCGTTGATCATTCCCCGATCGGTCGCTAAGCCTCCTCAAATGTCGCGTCCTCCCGGTCTTGACAAGAAACCGCCGCCCCTACTATCTATATTATCTATCATGGCGATCTATCTATCTTTTCTCTCCCCCCCCCCCCCCCCCCCCTCTCTCTCTCTCTCTCTCTCTTTCTTCCTCTCTCCCTTTTCTCCCCACCTTTCCCTTTTTAACTGTATATTCCATCTTTCTTTGTATATATGTAAATATGTCACCATTTCCTCTTCTATTCGTATAGCCTTGTTCCGTTTCAATTAATATTATTTGTTTGTCCAGATCATGGGCCGACCGGGTAAAATCCCATCATAATTAAAACTTGATTTATAAACCGCTGAAAATTCACAATGAATTAATGAATTACACACAATACGCATACCGCCTTCTCTTTCTCTGTTTGTTTCTGTATCCCTCAACCCCCCCCCCCTCCACACACACACACCCACACACACATATCTCTCTCTCTCTCTCACTTCATGACTCGCCATATGGGAAATTCAAGCGTAACAGAAACAGACATGACATCTGGTTACTTAAGTAAGTTTTAAGCAAAATCATTAGTTCGAAAATATGTTTCAGTAAGTGAATCAGACACATTTGATGATTAGGCACAGTGACTTTACTGAACAGCTGAAGAGAAAATGGACTCTTTGTAACCATAACAACAAAAAAGGACACGAAAATAGACGAGGATCTTTTTCTTTTACTACTCTGAACAGTTTGCAAGATCTGTAAGTTCTGGGGTTTAATGAGTCTACTTTTAGTATTAACTGAAGCTTGTGATCATACTCTAAACATAAATACATGTTGTAAAACAGTTCCTTGTCACAGCTAAAAAGTAGCATAACGGACATGGCAGCTTGTGTGTAACAGAAATGACACTTTTGTCCGTTTAAAGAAAAAAAACCCACCAGAACTTTGCTTTAAAATATTCAATGGATCTCATGCCAACCTTATATCAGTAATCTTTGTTCCATTCATCACAATTTACAACAACAACAACAACAACAACAAAAAATCTGAAATGCTTGTGTGAAATAATGAGACCCAAGGTTGGGATGTTTTGACAAAAATTGTTGCTACATTTTGCCCCCCAAAAGAGCTTTTTGAAGAAAATCATACCTACATGTACTCCAATCCTAATTATATACAAATCAAATTAAAGAGCTTGTTAAGCTCTTTTGTGTGGAACAAATTTTTTCATGGTAGCACAAATATTTCTGTAGTTATCACCAATTTTCCTTGGAATTGCCCATATCTCTCTCCCCTTCTCACATACTACTTACATACCTCTTCTCCCCATATCTCTCTCTCTCCCTCCCCCCTACCACCCCTCCCTCCTCTCTCTTTCCATTTGACGTTATCTCTTAATGAATACAGTGTTCAAACGAAAGACCAATCCATTTGCATTATGTTTTAATAATGCAGAGTATAGCAACTCTTTCTGTGTAACATACATCATTATATCACAATCCACACCTTCAAAGGCCATACAGAAATCAAGATGAAAACAAAATCGTAGAAGAGACGAAAATGGAAAAATATAGCATGATAATGTGGGACAAGTTTTTAAAAAGTGGCACATTTCATTTACCTATGAAATATTTCAAGTTTCAACAATGGCAAAGCGGAAAAGGCACACATCGTTAATCAACTATTTCAATCTTGCTAATTTGGGCATAATAAGGCACTTGTAAAGCAATATCATGATGGATTATTGCTTTTAAAAAAGGACAGTGATATTATTCTATTCAATCCAACGATGATAAAGAATATTGGTTGTATTTCAAAAAGAATATGACCTAAAGCATGAATTACATCGGCTACCATCTAGCAAATCAACTGTGCTAAGTAAAACATTCAAACACACATACACTGTATCTTCATAATCTTACATTAACACCCCATGAACATCTCAATTTTGTTCACAACCTTGATCAACTAGGCAGTCATAGGCTGCATTTCTCCTAACCCATTTAATAATAATAATAATAAGTATTTCTAATGTGCACTTTCTGGTATGGTACTACTCAAGGCGCTACAAACATAATGTCAACAATACTCAAAGGTTATCTTAACAAAAAAATAAATATCAAACATGTACAATAATATTCCTAATAGCTCTGAATGAAAAGGAGCTGCTTGATTGTGGTTTGAAATGTTCTGAGGCAATTTAAGTTTTGATAAAATAAAGAAATATTATCAATAATGATGTTCATTGGGTGATTTTTGTCCCTGGCCCTTTAATATTACATTTAACAATCAGATTTTAGATTTCCATTATAATTAAACAGTAGCCTTATCTGAGTCCAATATTGAGAGAATAGCAAAGCTTTCACAGAAGAGTACTACTAGTAATTCAATCATACTTTCTTACTTTTTGCATCAAGTTATTCTAAAATAATGTGACTATAATTTGCATAAAATGAAATATACAAAATCTGATTTGGCTCTCCTTCAATAAAGAATAAGTGGAAATCACATTACCAAATATTCCTTGCAAGACATTTAGTTTTTCTATGAAATTCCTACATTTGGCACACACAGGTAAATACATATTACAGACAATGGTCTTGTTTCATTAAAACAAAAAATAGCTAATGCAAAGTATTTTTTTCTTAATATATATATGAATTGTTGAACAATAAAGTTGCATTTCACATGTCAACTCTCTCTTATTCTAGACTTAGTGATGTTGTCACCTGAACTGTTAAAAACTTTAAGGCCACTGCACAATCTATCGTCTGTTAAAGTCAGAGGGGCATTAACTCCATGATAAAATACATGAGTTAATGCCCTTCTTGCTACCAACAGACAATATCATCTAACTTTGACAAAATTTTACAGAAAGTAGCTATTTGAGTACATCATAAGGGAGTTTTAACCCCCCCCCCCCCCCATTGTCTCTAATGTTACAAAAGAAACATTTTTTCCTACATGTAGTTAAAATTGCAAATACACGCTATCACACAAGGGTCCCGACTTGAATATTCAAATCAGAAACAGCAGTATTACTAAAACAAGAAATACTTTCATTCATTCAAATCAAGTCCATTCAGCAGTGTTAACTAATATAAGCCACTCACAAAAAAAGTTCTGTTGGCCATAACATTCAAATTTACAACATTCGCATATGTATAAGTTTTGTACAAAAATAGTTCACTTTCTGTGTATATGGTTTCCTCTTCTATGTATATATTTATATATTTATAAGTGGAATGATATGACTCAATATGCACAACTATTTACTCATTTTCCTCTGTATACGTATCTATAATTTGCCATTAAAACACAGCTAACTGTTTTCTATACACTTGCTACATATTTACAATCCTCAATTATATGATATTACAAAATATACACACACTGATACATGTAATGCCTTAATCAATTTCATTTCATACAATGAGACATTAAATTAGCATCACCAATCGGCAGTTCATCAACTCCACATTTATATTGCAGTTTCACAAAATATTGTCTATTCTTTATTTTAGAAAAATCATAAAATACACTATCAATTCAGCCTTAAGTAGCAATCATCTGTGATTGTCTAGGAAGTGTAATGCTTTCAGACATGCAATCAGACATTCCTGCCATCTGTGATTATTCATAAAAAGTTACTGCCATTTTAATAGCATAATTAATGTCAAAAATTCCCAGTTTCTTGGCTGAGAGTATTAAGATTTGATCCAGAGTCACAACAAATACACCTGATGCATAATTAGCAGAAAGACTCACAATTTCGGGAAAACGTGTGCCCGTCTTTGACAAATATTCTGTGTCTTTAGTCCATAATCTACTCTACATCTCTCTCATCTGATCGTGTAGTATGTCGGAAACACTGAGCTGCACACATGAAGCCGCCACTCAATATGGAGCAGTTGCTGTTCAGCATCCAATTTGGCAAGTTTCATACAATGGAGAAAACCAATGGAAAATACAGCTGCAATGGCAAAAAGCCATGTAAATGTTTCCTGAGAAAGAGTGCCTCCTATACTGCACTAGTAGTGCAAGTGCATCAAGACAATATGACTTTGACATCATTTTTGAACTGGTAGGTGATTGATTCTCCACGACATCCACTGAGAGCAGACTGCATCGATCATCAAAACGTCCTGCTTATACTGAAATGGAGAAACTGTTACGGAGTACTCAAATGACCAGGCCAGGTCTTCAACAGAATCTACCTTCTATCTTGTTCCTTCATGGTGATGATGATGATGATGATGATGATGATGATGATGATGCATTTCAAGGGGCTCCAGTCGTTATCCATGACAACAGCCTGTGCTCTGATCTTCAGCGATTTCCTAGAGGCAGATTTCTTCAAATGCATCAAGAATTCATTTATGCAATCCATATTGCATCCTCTGGAATGGGCAGGTCATTATTACACCGTATGACCTATAACCTTTTCATACTGCAAGTCAATAATGCAAAGGACTCCATGCATGATACTTCCTCCTGTGATGATAACGACGATGATCGATTTTATCTCTTAAGTGACATATCTTCACAAGTCCTCAAATCCTACGCTGCAATTTTCTGGGGATATCGTACAAAAGTGGTCGTACATGAAGTGGTCTTAAATACACACCTTTGGCAAATTTGGCTTGTGATAACTTAGTCTTGAAAAATACTGCTTTAAACAATCTCAAAGTTAAGGTGGTTCAACTGCATTCAACACCAGTATATGGGTCTCTTTAAATGGGCATCTTCCAGGTGTTCTCACAGTTCATATTCAGCATAATCATCCACATCCAATCTTTACATTCCATGTTACATTCCTTGAGCTATGTCAGTAAGATGCTTGCAACTGTCACCATGGAAGCAGACCTTGATGCAGAGAGGGAGCACATCCTCCAAGAATCCCAGTGTTAGAGTGGTTGTTTTCTTCCAGCCCTCAGCCAGTGAAAGCCTTCTGAAGATAGAGCTTGCTGTTGGGTAATGTATTTGTCTTGTAATGTTCTAGTAACTGGAGGATGTTGTCAAACTTGGGTACATGATCCAAGTGAAGATTGGAATCCTGAGGAAAAGGGAAAAAGGAGACAAAAGTGAGTTGATGAAACTATTCTTAAAGTTATAATAACAACAAGAGTGAACACACAGACATTCCTCACACATTCCTTAGCATGTTTGCTACGAGAAGCCTAAAGGGAGTCTACGATTCTTAATTTGAAAAAAAAAGGAGGAATATTATTATTAAGTTTCTTTCACATAGACAAAAAAAAAAAACAATACTGGTATGCCAGTAAAGTTTGTATTTTCATATGCATTTCAATTTGTATTGAATTTTCTCAAAATGTAACCTTATTGCTTTTGAAAGAAAAGGTGTATTTCTTAAAGGTTCATGCAAACAAGAACATTTTATGTTCAATAGAATTTGGGCGAAGCCATGAGAAATTCAGTTTCTATACAAAAAAATATACAGAACATTTGAATAATGTGAGATTGACAGGACATCACAGCCTCATGACAGAGTTGGAAATATGTCTCCATAACAGAGTGATCCCATTATCACTAAAATCAGGACTTTCTGATTTTTTAAAACCCGATTTAATTCTGTTTGTCTGATTTTGTTCTTGCCTTTTATTGCAATATACTTTGAAGCCAAATTTGTCCTTCAAGTTGTGACAAAGACAAGATTATCAAAATTGAAAAAGGCATTAACTGGGGTGGCACTGAGAATACTTCATATAATCATGTGGAGATAATTCAGACAAGAATGATGAGGATAATGATAGCAATAATTAATGAAGATGATGAAGACAATGAAGATGATGACAAGGATGGTAGTGAAGAGGATGAGGATGATGATGAGGATGATGATGATGATGATGATGATGATGGTGATGATGATGATGATGATGATGATGATGATGATGATGGTGATGATGATGATGATGATGATGGTGATGATGATGATGATGATGATGATGGTGATGAGGATGATGATGATGAGGATGATCATGATGATGATGATGATGATGATGGTGATGATGATGATGATGATGATGATGATGATGATGATCATGATCATGATGATCATGATCATGATGAAGGTGATGATATTTATAAAGATAAAGAGAATTCGTACCTGATCTTGAAATATTTTGTAGTGTTTACATCTGGAGTTCTGACTGTCCCATACCATAAGAACCTTTGTGACAAACAAAAACAAATCAAATGTAGAAATTGATCTATTTCTTAAGTATTTTTTTTTAATAAACAAAATTAGAAACTTAAAAACAAAGTAAGCTCACATTCAGTCACAAAGCCTGTCATTTTTTTATTGAAGGAAAAGTTTTTGGATATGACATTTTTCCTTTCCCAGTTTTATTTCCTGTCTCTGTTTATGTCTTCTCCCTCAATCTCTCTTTCTTACTACATATCTCAATGCCTCTGTCTTCCGCTGTCTCTCTCACTCCATTTGTAGATTTGATGGTTAATTTCTGACCATCTTTCTCATTCTCACTTCTTTGGCCCGAATTCACAAAGGAGGTTTGGTTTAAACCATGGTTTAAACCCCCTCCTCAGTTTTTTAAGCGTACGTGCGCACGGAATCCGATCCAATGATACCTTTTCTTTGAGCGCGCGCATGGGCAATGTGCGCTTATTTAAGCTTATTTTAGTACGCTTATCGGAGGTTTAAACCTTCCCCATGGTTTACACCTCCTTTCTGAATTCAGGCCTTTGTGTTTATCTGTCTCTGTCTGTCTCTCTTTCCCTTTCTTGCTCACATTTCATATTTGACAGTCTGTTTCCATTTCATTTTCGGTTTTACTTTTTTTCCCCTCTATATTGTATGCATGTCTGCACAAATCTGTCTGCATTTCCTCTTTGTGCCTTGGCCTGACTGCCTGACTTTTTCTCTGTTTTTCTCACATTCATCAAATCTGTTTATCACCGAAGAATTATTAGTTTCCCAGCTCATATTTGTTTGTGAAATGAGCTGTGTAGAAATCAGTTTGCAATGAACCATGGGATTGAGCCACATCAACTGAGCCTTGTCAACTCTCAACCCCTAACCTCCAGTGCAACCACGATAATGAAATTCATAAATTCATGGTACTTAAAATGGCTAGGCAGTTTTAGAAGTGGTTCTAGGTTCAAAACCCAAGCCAGTGAGGTAGTGCTTTTGAAAAGGGCATCAATGTTTAGTGTCTGAAGTATGACTTAAAACACTACCACACCCTGGTTGCTTACCTACAAGTACATATAATGTATTTAATCTAATAATAATAATAATAATAATAATACAATACATTTATTAGGCGCTTAGTACGGATGTTTCTAAGCGCACGGTTTACCGGAAAATTAAGATTAAATCCAAAATAATACAAAAATACAAAAATTATTAGAAACCTTATATAATAGCACTAAAGTAATAAAAATCAATCAATAAAACATTCCTCAGTTACTGTATAAGCTGTTATTTTCGCGTACAGAAATTTTCGCGAATGGCAAGGTCTAAGACAATTTCGCGAGATGTTGTTTTCGCGGTTTGCCAAGGCCAAATGACCAACATCACCAGTATTAATTCGCAAGACTGACATAATTGCTAAAAATTATACTGCCACTAACTGATAAGGTCTTGCATGTAATTTGAACATAAAATCTGCCATGTAAAAATTGGTTAGACTCTTCCAAAAATTTGGCTTAAATTTCACTTTAATTGTAGCTTCAGCTGAAAACTCAAGCCACAATTCAATCTGCAGTAAAAGCAATTTGTATTCTTTTATTCAATTTAATTTTTTGGTTGGATTCCTATTTCAGAAAGTTGGTTTCGGTGTCAAAATATAAATTTCTATAAATACATTCTTCCTTCTCAAACACGTATAGTCACGTGACTCATGAATATTTATGAGTTATGTGAATAATCAGAGAAATTCAATAATTTGACACTAAAATTAAATTATTACAACAGGAATTCAATAAAAATCATATTCAATGAAAGAATATAAATGTCTTTTACTGGAGGATGAATTGAGGCATAAAATCTTAGCTTTGAGAAGAATAAAAGTGAAATTTAAGCCAATTTTGGAAGTACATGTATCTAACCAACTTTTACCTCGTGAAATTTATGTACATATTGAGGTGAACTGCAATTGTGATTATGGCAATGTAACGTCCAATACTAAGTATTCCTACTGCAATGGCCTGTGCATGCCTCATTTATTTTCGTTGGGTGAATTATTGCCGCCTTAAAGAAGTAGTGAATTTTTTTGCGAGCTGTTAAATTCGCGTCCCAACATCAACTCGCGAAATTTGCGAAAATAAAACCCTCGCGAAAATAACAGTATTAGACCGTACTAATAGCACATATGCATGTATGTTAATGAGAAATTTCTCACTTACAGTACATTAATTTTATGTGTCCTTGGTAAGTCCATTCACAAGAGAAGGTTTCGAAAATCGATCCAAATGTTAGATTTCAAAAAATGAATCAGGTTAGTAGAAGCAGACTGAAAGAACTGAAATGTACAACATACCTGGCCTTGCTCCGATCCTAGTCTGACTAAGTACATCCCATCACAACGATACTTGCGTAGAAGACTGGAGAAAAAGCAAGGAAATTACATACCATTATATACAATATCATAGCTCCCTTTGCTCAAATAAGTGTAATTCATCTGAAAAACTGCCGTATAATAAATGCTCAATGTTAGTGATTTATGACTTAAATAAACAATATCATGTTAAGAAAAATAGGTTTGGAATCACTGACAACATAGCAACAACTTATTCACCTAATTTAGATATTTAGTAGTAAGAAATGTAGCTTTCATAATTATCAACAACAACTCAATTACCTTTTGGAAAGATGTTAAAATGCTCAAAAGAGCGCAGAAATCAAATGCATTTGGGAAAGCTCTAAGAAAAAAATGTTTGCAAATTTTAATTTAAAAGAAAATTTAGTAGAAAAAAAAAACGAACATGCAGGTGCTCATTTTACTTGTTGATTTATCATCCTGTCAATAACGCTAAATATATCTTGCAGCAGAGCCATCAAGATGGGATGCTATAACAGTTTTTTACTAAATTAATTTTTCAAATTATAAATATTTACAGCATAGGAAGTAGCCTATTGTGACACAAATCTCTGTTTGACGTTGCACTCATGTGAGGAATAATAATCAAATATACCTTGCACTGAGAGGCTCCAGTTGAAATTATGGATTCTCTGAGGTGACTGGCATAGCACTATTTTCTGAGGGGTGCAGCCCCAAAGAAAATAATAATTATGCGAGTCACCGAAGAATCCATAATTTCAACTGGTGCCTCAAAAAGAGTGCATGGTATATTTGATTTATATCCTACAAGAGGAAGCCTCAAATAGATAAAAAATACAAAATAAATGTAGAATCTAGACCTATACAGAAACATTTTCACAATTCACTGTCGCTATATCAATAGCTTCAAAATATCCAGAATAACAAAAAAGACTTCAAAATATCGGTACAGCAAAAAATATTTGGAGGTCTGATGTTAGGTGATATCCATTTTTTCTTCACATGTGGTGAAAGTATTTCATGTCACGTGAGACATTCCTGGCCAATCCTTGCACGATAATTGTATGATGTATAATATAACAACCATAATGCGCAAGGCATAAGCTCTTACCCTTCTGTGTAGACCTTGTCTGAGGATTGGATTGATGCTGCCTCAGGAAGCAGAACCACAGGGGAGGGTCCACCTGATGGCTTGGGCTAGGTACCAGACAAAAAGGACAAAGAGAAGTTGAATTATCTAATAACATTTACCCTCTAAATTTTGAAAATAGGAGTTGAAATAAATTGTAAACCCTAAAGGCTATGAAAGCAAGATTGGATGCATGGTGATAATCTCATAGCATTTCATTAAAGTCACTCTTCTAGTATATGATTATCTCTATGATTTTGAGTTATTCTTACCATGCTTAAAAACCTGTGATGCTACTGTGAGCAAGTGCACCTAATCATGTGACTTTTGAATTACTATAGGTGGTCTGAACCACACAAATTTTGATATGGAACATAATTTTTTTTGTCAGACAAACAAGTTTGTGACTTTTCTTAAAAGTAAAACAGGTTCGGCCTATGTCATTCCAAAATCCCGAAAATAAGCTGGCTTCAAGTCCTTTCAGTCACTTGCTCCACAACTTTGGAACAGACTCCCCGCATCTCTCCGTAATAGCACATCACTTGACATCTTCAAGAAACATCTAAAAACTTACTTATACAATTCTTAATTTACTTGAATAGACTTTAAGTGACAGCGCCTTGTATCCTCTGGAAAAGGCGCTATATAAATCCAATTATTATTATTATTATTGTGAAATTAGGTAACATAAAATGATGTAGGCAGTAATATGAATGGTGATAAAAAACCTAAGACTAAAACTTACATTAAAATTCAAATTATGTTTGTGACACAAGTTTACAAGCTTGGTGGCACTGTATGAGTATAAAAATTCTGTAATGCCCTTGTAGGTCTTTTAATGTAAAAAGAATGGGAGTGCTGAATTTGTACCTTTACAGGAGGTTTGGGTATAACCTTAGGCTTCGGTCTCGTAGCTGGCTTGTTGGCATCTGATGGCTTGGCTGATATTTGTGGCTTCAGTACTGGCTGCAAATGTAAGAATAAAACAACAAATACATGATATCTATTTTAATCCAATTTACATTGTTACAGAAAATACAATTACTTGTGTATTTTAACAAATATTAAATTCCTTCATATTCCTTATGTTCAATAGTATACAGTGTACGACTATAATGAAATTAATTTTAATGTCTTTATCATTTAAAAAGAAATAATCCTGCACAATGAATATAAGTCTTTCATTTATTTCCTTGATACCATGGAGTAGTTGATTTCGAAAAATAAACTACTCCATGACTTAAATTTGTTTGTTTGCATCTTCGAAGAATTACACGCCCGTGAAAGCTTTCACTATATGCAAGAGTACGTTTGATATCAACAAATCAAATGTGGCTGAAGTGGAACAGAAAGAAGATGTGATGAAATTAACATAACCTTACCTCAGGACCACGGAAATGAGGTCGCTCTGTGATAGGTTTCCTGAAACTGTTTCCTTCTGGTCCTCTCCTGCAGAGACAACGTGATAAGAATTTAGTCAGACTCATATTCTGAACTTCGGTATAAATAAACCCTTTTGAGCCAATTGACCACATTTTGTGGTTGTCTCAACAACTTTTGATTCACAGCTCTAAAAAATATAGATGCATGAGCTGAAAGAGCAAAAATTTCTGCACACACTATGTCCATTTTTATTGCATGACCATATTGAGTTTGATTTTTTTTTTTAATTTAAATTTTTTTTTTTTTAGGAATTTTAAAAACGAGAATAAGCTTTGAAATCCTTAAATTGGCAACACATTGAGAGGTTCAAAATCATTGTTTTCATCAAAATTATCAATTTTTTTCAACTTTTCGACAAAATTCCTAACCATGCGTATTGTTCTCAAAGACATTAAACCTTATTAGAACCATGTAGCACTACAAGAATATTATTGTTGCCACTTTGAAGAACGAAATGTCATCAATTTAGCCCTTAAATAATACCTGTCCTGAAAGGGTTACCATAGTCTAAGTTAAACCAGAGTTTAATTGAAACTGACTCAGACCCCAAGTCCAGTCTAAATATCTGTACAAAGTTAGATCAAATTAGACTGGAGTTTAAGTTAAACTGGAATTCAGAATGTGATTTTCTAAAACTCTGGTGTAAATGGCAGGTTTAGACTGGGTTTAAACCACACTTAGACCAGGGCTTAAGTTAAACCAGAGATCAGAATACTGTTGTGTTATCTATTTACAGAATCCTCATTGCAATATGCATTCAAACAAGGAAAAGAGGATTGTTGACACACCCAAGCAATGTAGTAATTAAAAGAAACAAAAGAGCATAACACCAACACCTGCACACCTCCCCCTCTTTCTCACCGTAATGTTGGTTTATCGTCTTCCAATCCCTCATCAATGGAAGGCTGCCTGGTGGTCATTCTCTTACTACTGGGTTCTCTCCTCTTCCTACTGTCCAGCTCTTGCTGGAAGCTCTTCCCAAGGGGAATCACCATCTGTCCCATCTTAGGGGTACCAGGTGTGGGTGGTAATGGCCTGCTTGGTGATTGGGCGTCCATCTCGGGTGTGATGTAATCCTCATCAAATTCTGCAAGAAAAATCATATGAAAATCAAATGACTATATTAGATACAAATTGAGCATTACAGGAGGAAATCTACTTGAAATTCACTGCTGTAATATCAAAAACTAAGAAAGAGCAATTTATTTCAAAGATCTGCTCATCTGTGGTATGATGTTGAGGTTGGTGTTAGATGAGGAAGCTTAAAATATCATTACTGCGATGATGCTAAGAAAGTGTTGTCTATTTAAAATGTTTGCTCTGTAATTCACATCTTTCTCAGGTGTGATGTAGTCCTCATCAAATTCTGTGAGATTGAAAGAAACATAATTTGAAATACAAGTGATATGAAATGGAAAGTCTCAAAGTCTCTTAGTCTCTGCTTCTCTCTCCAGTCCTTCTTAAAGAGTAAAAAAGCAGAGTAAAAGGAAGGTACAAATATCAATGTCATGACATCAATAATTTATCCTAAAACGTAAAAAAAAATGTCAAGTTGCAGACACTACTCTCTTACACATCAGAACACGTAAAATTTGAAGAAAAAAAAAAATAATAAAGAAAATCAGAGTAGGATATATAATCTAGACTGCTAGCTCTACGTTGATGCATGATCATCAAGAATCATGAAAGCATGCCATGTAACACATTGACCTCAAGCAACCTGTGAAGGTGAAAAACTAATCAGTGAAGTATATTTCCTAACATGCTCTATGAATTAACTGACAATGAATGTCTCTGCAGCTATCATGATCATACCAACAGAAATACAAATATATTATGTGAATGCTGAATATGTATCACAAACGAAACAAGAAATGGTGTCACTAAAAACCAGCTACAGCATGCAATATATAGATCAAAAGCAACATCATGCCTGAATACACTGTAGGTAATTTCTCAAACTCTGATCAAGTCTTTTTGATGCTCATAAAGAACACTCCTTTGGTGGCTGCAACACAGTACCATTCATCTAGAATCAAACTTCTATAGACAACTTAAGGGGAAAGTCGACTCAAGGTAAAAGTCTTCATGGACAGGTGGCCTTTATGTATGGGTACACAGGTTTGGCCGTAGTTGATCTCAAGGGTTGATATCGGTGCATTCTGTAAAATGAAAACAAGCAATGATTTAGAAGTGCCATGGAAAAGAACTCAGGCAGATTTCCACAAGGCCACACCTAACAGGTCGTCTACTATACTACTAGTCACTAATAACAAACGTGCGCGTGCCCACGGATCGATCCATCCCAAAGATGGGGGATGAACCCTAGACTCACTGTGAATCTTAAGTGGTTCTGGACAGCGGGGTCTACTACTAGGTGAGCCTGGCGCTGAGTTGGTTTTATGTTTCGTGCCTGGTGTGGATGACCCCCTGACTGACCCAGAAGACGAACAGGAGGAGGAGGAGGAGGAAGAGGATGATGAGGAAGAAGAGGAACTGTCATTTTGTTGCTTGGTAGGATCGGAATGAGTTCTGGATCCAAGACCTATGAAGAGAGGATATAGGGCACAGAAAGGTTGTGACAGAAATTCTTTAGGTATACATAACAACCATAAAAATACAGATGGTCAAAGAAAGGTGACTAGAAATACAGAATGACGAGAAAGGACCACAAACAGCTTCAAAGATGAGACATACACACTGGCAACTTCTTCGTGACAGACAATGACAATACAGTTTAAAAAATGAAACAAATAGAAAGGAGAAGGACCACAAACAGCTTCAACGAGAGACATACACACTGGTGACTTCTTCATGACAGACACTGACAGTACACTTTAAAAAGTGAAATAAATAGAAAGACAAGTGACAAAAACATATTCATGACAATTACTGTGACGGACATCAACAATACGTACATATATGACAGAGATATAAACAGGGAAAAGTGAAGTTATTTCTTGGTCTTGATTTGTAGTTTTAATGTAACAAATCTTTGTTTAATAATTCCAGGAAAGAAAATAGAACAAGGGATAACAGAGTAGATTCATTACAACTTCATACAATACATGTACGTATGCTCCTACATGGTTGCCACATGAATAGCATAGAAATTATCTTCAGCATCTGAGTTTGCCTCAAACCATTATGATATCTGATGTTTCCATCTCTGAAATTTGACAAGATCTAATCTATAGGAAGGAGCCATATCTCTCTAAAATCCTCTTTGGATATATCTGCTCGTTGAGTTGGAATGAAAACAGCCAACTCATATATGCTAGTCAACAAACAGAAGGTCTACTTTTTTGATTGTTATCCTGGTACAGATCAATTGTTATATCCCTAATGACAAGACAGATTTTTTGAGGTATTATCCCTTTAAGCTTAAACTATATATCCCTAGTGATAAGACAGTATTCTGTGATGGCAGCATCTTTTTAGCAATGTTCAAATATCCTGGAAACTGTTCTTATATCCCTCTTGACAGCACTGTCAGAATACTGCCAGAAAAAAATATATCCCTTTTGGATTGGGATATTCTCACATCTGTCTTGAGAATATCTACATTGTCTCATAATATCACAATGTTATTCTAGAGAAGTATTCCTTTGGCTTAATGTTCCTCTGATCAGATTCATATCGCTTCCGATGGGACAAAGTAGTATCCTCTTTGGGTTAAGATATCTTCAAAATCATGGTTATATCTCTTACGAAATAAGCAGACACTACTTGAAAAAAGTATCCTGGTGGGGCTCAGGATAGCCTGAAATCTGTTCTTACATCACTCATGCCAGGACAATTTGTTGTAAAAGTAGTATCCCTTTGGCTTATGGGATATCCTGACGTCTGCTGTCACATCCCAAATGACAGGATTATATTTTTCCAAACAGTGTTCCATTTTGGCCAATGATATCCACATAACCTTTACTATATCCCTGATGACAGGACAGATTTTGTTTCAGAAAAAATATCCCTTTTGATTGATGCTATCCTTCTTTTAACAAATAAACAAAGACAGATGTACGTGAATACTAAACAATGAGAAGGACAATGATAATGCAATGGGCATGGACGTTTTCCTGGACAAACAGAATAAAAATAGTGACAGAATGGACATTTTCCTTGGCAAAATTAGAAAAGTCAACTCCCTTCCAATGTCACTTAAACAATTTCCTCTTGGTAATGTCCTACATAAGCCCAGTTTTAGACCAGAAAAGATTAAAAATATGGAGAGCAAATACAAAGAATTTGAAGAAAAAAACTCATAAATTGTAAATACCTAAAACACACAAAAAAGAAATATTATATTTTGTTGATTTTTATTCATATCTATGGTGGCAAATGGTGATTCTAATCCACAAGTGGAGACCTGGGGGAGTTTCATCAAGTGTCTTGTCAGTGATTATTACAGACAAATTTGCTCTCAGCCAATCAGATGCAAGGATTTCAGTAGCTTATAACAGTTACTGCAACTTGTCATTGATGACAAGTTTTATGAAACAGGGCCCTGTTATCAACAGTGGTTGAAAGTTCAACATGTATGGTGTCCTTGCTCATTTGTTCGGTAACATTCAGCTATTATTACTTGTCCCTGATTCTGAAGTAAACATTATTGTCAGGCAACATTGGCCTGTATGTGTACTTTCAATCCAAAATCAAATATTATCACCATCTAGTTCAATAACAATACAAGCTTTGAGGTGGGACACTATCTCCTTACCTCCCTGCTCTGCATCCATAGGTGACCTTGCCGGTAATGCATTTGGTCTCTGAATGCCTGACCTAGCACCAGCAGATGATCGCCTTGGATCTGATGAATGAATAGAGATTATACATAACTAATATATTACATAATACTGTATTTATATAATATATAATAATATTACAATTATATACATATATGACAATATTATAATATACAATCCCTAATATAGCACCGATGTCCTCTGGCAAGACATAAATCTGTCTTTGCCACTTTCAATTCAGAAGAAGTAAATGGGTACCAGGTAGGAAGAAATTCCTTGAATGCTCCAGCACCTTATAATGTAGCCAGGCTAAAGTGGAGTAATAAATATGATTGCAAGGCTCTCAGGGAGAGTCTTGATCAATACTAGAATATCACTGAAGGTGATTAATACCCCCACCCCAATGTGTGTGCCAAATTTCCTGAGCATTGCTCCAAAAGTGAAGCAGTGGTTTGATCTGCAATATTTTTCCGTTTTATTGCCATATGTCGTTACCATGCAACGCAGTTTGTCACACATTGAAACAATATGTCTTGCACATCTTTACCACAAGACCAATGTGTGTGCCAAATTTCATGAGCATTGCTTGAAAAATGAGGAAGTGATTCGGCCCGCAAGATTTCAACCTGATTTATTGCCATAATATGCTGTAACCATGGCATCGCAGTTTGTGACACATTCAAAAGATATGTCTTGCACATCTTCATCCCAAGACCAATGTGTGTGGCGAATTCTACAAGCACTCGAAAAATGAGGAAGTAGTTTGATGTGCAAGATTTGCAACCGACCGACCGACCGACCGACCGACCGCCCGCCTGCCCACTCGACTAACCCTACGCTGATTCCTATATACCCCCTTCAAACTTAGTTTGGTGGGAGCATAATGACTGTATCATTATTTCTTTTAAATTATTCAAAAAAAGATTATTAAGTATAAAACCGCTCCTTTTTTAAGGCAAAGGACAAATCCTTACTCATATCAAAATCATCCATAGGTAACGATGGTAGGGGTCGATGAAGGGGTGAGTTAGGACTGGTAGGACTTGCTGTGTCATCGTAGAGGGGCATTTCGATATCCTCATAGACCAGGGGGTCATTTGAGCCACTTGTTGACCCCCCACTGCTTGACCCTGAGTGCCTGGACTCGTCCTCGAATAGCGTGTCTCGATGGCTGTTCTTGTACTTCAAATCTTGAAGGATCTTTAACGACCTTGAAATAGAAAGAGAAAAGTGTGATATAAGAAAAACAAATCAAATGGGTTTCACTTAGATGCCTAAATTGCCTTTCTTAAAGAATATTTCAAAATCATAAGTGATTCTGAACCCTTTGCAGTGCGACAGCTTGCAAAGCAGGATAAGTTTGTGTGCATTCTGCTTGGACATAAGATAATTTTCTTACTGAAGCACAAATGGAATAGTAACCCTAAACATGAACTTGTGTATGGAATGAAGAGGATATGAAACTTATTTTCTAGCTTTGCTGTGCTCTTACTGGGAGACACTTACTTTTTCTCTGCTTTTCCATGAATTGCCTGTTCCATTGCCACTTTGAAATATGCCATCCATAGCTGCAAGAGAAGACAAGAATGAAAATAAAGCAAAATGTATCATTACACTCATATTTTTATGTTATAAGTGTAATTTTCTTCCTCATAAAGTTGCTACGTGAATGCATCTCATATGACCCACTATCCCGATGTCTGACTATCTGGAAAATTTTGTATTAAACCTACTTGAATGACCATGCAAACCGATTGTTAAACAGCTCTTTAGTATCTTATCTGAAATAACAATATTGTTATGTAATAAAGTTTTATTCATTTAATGTCTGTTACTATAGGATTGAACAGCATATATGCAGTTATAGTTACATTGGGCAGCGGTTGGCAGCAAAACCCACCACAAACCAGCAAGTCTGGCAACAGGCCCACCACGTGAGAGTCAATAAGTCATAACTTTTACGTCAAATTTATCCCAAAAGTGATCATTTGACAGGAAATAATGAAGTATGTAACTTTCTATCAAATGCCACCTACGTGTAGCACTAAAAATGTGCTGCCTATAACCCTGAGCATACATGTACAATTGTATAAACATATTTTCCCTTAACTATCGTCATCATGCAATCACTGACTAAAAATGTATCCCCGATAAGAACCACATGAAGCCAGGCATATTCCTAATATGGAAATCTCAGTATCATGAATATCGTGCAGAAGTAGTTTAATTCTTCCTTTATCAGCAATGGATAGAAACTGAAAGTTATGAAAGAAATCAAACAGCAATTAAATATGGTGCTTAACTTTAAGAAAGAAAATGTTGACATTTTTATGGTTTCCTTGACACACAGTTGGCAACACTTACAGAAAAAAACAAAGGTTTCACAAAGGAAGGTACAATAGTTAAGGGGATGCTGTCTAGCATGAACATTATTGACAGTTCAGCAGAGCATGGAATTTTCAATTGAGGGTAGGGGGGAGGGTAGGGGAGGGGGCATCTGAAAGTACAAGCTACCCCTGCCACATGTCTCAACATGGCACTTTGACACACTAGATATAAGAAAAATATCACTAACTTTCAATGTGATGCATTTTCGATATGACCCCATTTTTTTTTTGCATCGACAAAGATTTTGAGCAGTTCAACTAGACTGCACAAACTGACAACTGGACAGGAATGATGTGGTGAGTTGCTAATTATGAACGGCAGACAATGACAGTCAACTGATGAGGTCACTCTACAAAATGTAGGTCAATTTTGGATTTTTGTAAAATCATTCACTCGGTAAAATCTAGTCTGTTATGCATCAACTCTTCTCCCCTACTATTCAACTTCTTTTCCTTTCACCTTCTCCTTCATCCCTTCTCCCCAATCTCTGCTTCACTCACTCTTTCTTCCTCCACTGCCCCCCTCTCTCTCTCTCTTTTTGTCTGTCCTTCCC
>CM046833.1:53864571-53897590 GCA_025618425.1 Heliocidaris tuberculata
TTTTTCAACACATTATAGGTTCCTGTTATACTTCGGGGAGTTTATAAAATGATGACTTATGCAACATAGAATACTTGAAAATCCTGATGAAATCATCAGGATTTTTCATAACAAATTTACCCTAACTCATGTGCAGTATGCAGGATTTTCTAAGGGGGGCACACAAATGCAGGGCTGTCAACTTGGGGAACTGCTTGGAGGGAGATTCGTATTTTTTTCCTGTTGTAAGCCCTCCAAAAGTCGCTCAGTGGGGCGGGGGTTGATTTCATAATTTCATGGGGTCCTGTTTTCCTCCATAATTCTCCGACAAACACACACAAAAAGTTCTAAAAGGGGGCACAATAAAAAAAAAGGGGCACAATGTACACTGTTCTTTCAAAAAAAGGGGGCACGGCTGGATTGCCCCCCTCCCTAAATCCAGGGAATTTTTAATGAACCTGATAACCTTTTTTTTTTTGCTCTGCCCCCCCCCCCCCCCCCCAGCTACACTAGTGCCCTAACTCCAAAACCACAAAGTCTCCATTGAAACAATGACCAACTAATGTACATTTCAGAGTCCTAAAGATTGTTGTTGAAATTTGATCCACACATGCCAAAGGCATAATCATTTGACTTGAAAATGAAAGATGGTTATGTTAATTTTCTCTACATACATGTAAGGCTCTCTATTATAAATGAACTAACCTGTTTTTCAATTTCTCAATACTGATTGTTTTTGACATTTAAAATAGTTTTAATATCATATAAACAGTATTTGATTGTACAGACTTTCCCAAAATGATAATTTCAATCATCAGATATAAGATCAGTTCATTGATTAATTTTGTTTTTACATTTGTTGAGATGCACAGTGGATCAAAGCATAACCTCATTGGGCCTGGCAATCACTTCAGTAATGTAAGACAAGCTAATACAGTAGGGCAATTCAAATCTGCACTAAAAACATACTCATTCAATTGATTAATATAATTATAACATTTCCGGCAGGTTTCCTACTTGCTTCTCTTTCTCACCCTTTCCTCAGTGCATTGAGACGTTTTTTCAATGGTATTATACGAAATATAAGAACTGGGCGCTCTTGCATAAAAAGTTGCGATTAAACGCAACTCAAAAAATGAAACGCAAGTCCAAAACACGCGATCCTGATTGGTTGAAAATCAAGTTGCGTTTAATTTTTTGAGTTGCGTTTAATCGCAACTTTTATGCAAGAGGGCCCTGTTCTATTACTGTTTATCATTATTATTATTATCATCATAAACATTAGGGGTCAGGCAATGTCCCTAGGCCATCTCGAACTTCTCGAAGAGGAAACCCTCAACTCAATAGGCCTAATGAGCTATATACATCTACATGAAAGAATTGGCTGTATTAGAATTTATAAAGTGACATGTGGAGGGATGGGTAAAGGTGCCACATGTGAAAAGCTTTAGATGCAGTATCCTTTTCCCTTAAATGTGCTTGTTACAATAACTTGGGGGGGGGCACTTCCGGCCTAATCCCTTTTCAAAGAGCAGTGTACATTGTGGCCTCTCCTTTTAAAATTGTGCCACCCCCCCCCCCCCCCCTTGAACTAATAAGCTTCTTTTTTTTTCTTTCTTTCTTTTTTTTTTTTGCTTGTCAGAGAATTTCGCAGGAAAACTGGACCAAAAAAATCTGACAACCATTTTTTTTCCTTCTTCTTCTGAGATTTGTGGCCCCCCAACCCCTTTTTAAAAATTCTATCTTTGTGAATGAACCAAGGACACCTTTTTGTACCTCAGTTGTGTGAGTGTATACAAAGAAACTTATTCATACAGCTGAGCCTACCTCTCTTAACTTCAGCAAGTCGGTAGTTCTTTCTTCCTCTCTGAATTGTCTTTACTCAAAGTGGGATATGCCTTCAGCATCTATTGTTACTGAAGAAGAGAAGCATCATCCTGGAAAAATAAAATAGTTCATACATCACATAATAAGTATTTACACTCCATTTATGCTGGCCTCATTGATTCTCAAAGAGAATACAAGTAAGACATATATTCTTTTCACAGATTCTATCTGAAATTGTAATGTCTTTCTTCAGAAATATTTCAAAATAAATTTATAAGTACATAATTTTTTTCATTTGATATTCTACTTGCTATTGTTTGTGTACACGTATTATTGAAAAGTGTTGAAGAACACTCTCAAAGGAACTAACCTTGTACGTATTTACTTGTCAACACATTTTAGATCCTATAAAACCCTCTTATATTTATTATATACTTCGGATAACATACATCTATCCTTGACACTATAAGTATTAGCTCAATCTATCATTCCATCTTTAAAATCTGTAACTCCTCAACTGAATCGCAACATTCCCATTGAAATAACCATGATAGAGCTGCCACTTTAACTGATTTCCAAGATTAGAGATCTAGATCTAGAACTACCATGCCTGTCATGCAATCAGGGAAATGAAAATAAAGTGGGATCCTAGTAGATTTACATTGCATTTCATCCGTCATCTCCAATAGTGGTAGTAGTACGTTCAGCCATGCGTTGATGGGTAGATACATACATGTATAGAACAAAACACTTGATAGGTCTGCATATTCTTCTTTTCATGTCCATCTGAAGAAAAAAAAAGAAAAAAAAATGAAAATGATAATTGATAGTGATACTCTTTATTACCTTTCAACAATTTTTTTGGTCCTGCCTAAAAATGAAAATGACTAGCCCATTTGATTTTGATTTCCTTTCCTGCTACACTAAGTAAAAAAAAACAAAACACACACACACACACACACACACACGAAAAAAAAAAAAAAAAAAACATGCATGCCCTGACTTCTCTTAAAGTTCGTTTTCAAATTCAATCAAACTTTAACTTTTAGTTTCATTGGCTAAAAGTTAACAACGCTATAGAGGTTTATTCTTTTAATTCTAATTTAATATCATTTTAACATTACAATGAGTTGAATCGGGCAGAACTAGAGTAAAGACTAACTAAACCAGGAACCCCCCCCCCCCCATTCATAATTCAATCACTGACCAGGGCTGCTTTCTTCCATTAGGCTAGTAATGTGCTTTGCCCTAGACTCTAGTGTCTAGGACTATGTCTTACTGTTACGATTAGATCTACATGTACGTTAGACTAGATCTAGATCTAGATCTAGAAAATCTAGACTTAGAACACAGAGTAGGAGTCTAGATCAGATCTAGTCTATGTAGATTCTAGGACTTGCCAAGTTGCCAAGCAAAGACCTAGGCCTACGTCAATTACTGGCTAGGCCTTGCATGCCCCCCACCCCCCCCCCCAAAAAAAAAATATATATAGGGCCATATATATATATATATATATATATAATATATAATATATAGTCAAGGATTGTAATTCCGAACAGATTGTATTACCGAACGTGTACTGTTAAGCGCCTAAAATGGGTTTTCATACGCGTGGGATTACGCGTATGAAAACCGCATTATTGAAACAAAGAAACGTAGAGGGCTCTGTTTGCAAAGTGTTGACGCACTCTACGTTCGTTGGTTGTGTCTTTTTCCCATAGGTTTCACACTCAGCACTAGGCCTAGGGCGAACTTGACACTGCGCTGTGACTATGTTTCAAGAGTTGAAGTCCACGCTATGTACTGTACCATTTTTTTAGCCTTAAATTTTACATTATGTTTTGTATAATTTTACTTCCTGAAATTTTCAAAATTGCTTCTTTGCTAATATTTCATTTTACACATTTAGGGTCTATACACTCACTGAACCATCACTATGTGGGACTGTATCAGTTTTGGCGGTGGTCACGACCTCTAAGTTGAAGAGGTAAAAACACCAATATAATCAGTAAAATTTTGAGAAATACTTCCTACCACATTTTAGGATGATAGAATATCTAATTTCATTCCAGATTTTTCAATAGGATCTTTATCATCTTGATCAGGTGAAATTTTCAGGCTGTTTTTGACCGACGATCTTACTCCTTTCCAGAACACATAATTGTGCAAAATATCACACGCTTGCTATGAGAGGCAATTCATTGCTTTACAAAGGTACAAAGTGCGAGGTTATCTGCAATAACCTTGCATATGTGTGAGTGGGGTCTAGATATCAAATGATTTTTAATTTAAGTGTTTTAAAATGTGTAATTAATGAGAAATTCAACACAAGTATTTGCAGTCAATTAAACTCTGGGCTCACTCAGCCGCGATTTTCCGCCAAGGCCGAGTTCGCCCTAGTGCCGAGTTAGCCAAGATCTATCTTTATGTAGGGCATTCCATAGGCATGGGCCTGATAATAAGATCTAGAAAATCTACTATAAATCCAGAAATGTTTGTGACTGTAGTCAGAGGAAAGGCCATCCCATTGCCGAAGGGGGCGCATTTTGAAACAATTATTAACATTCCAGTGTTTTCAAGCAAGCGAAGCAAGTGAGCAAAAATATTGGCCAGTGTTTTCTTCTTTTTCTTTCCTTCCCTTTACCTTTTCTTCTTTTCTTTCTGTTTTTTTTTTTTTTTTCCTTTCCTTTTTTTTTTTTTTTTCTTCACGTTTCTCTTTTCTCCTCACCTTTTCCCTTTCCTCTTCCTACTCCCTTTTCCCCCTCCTTTTTTTTTTTGTTACCGACAGAGGTGGCGCATTTGCCGATAGCGATTATTCCCCCACAACCCCCCCCCCCCCTCTAGCGACGCCCCTGAATGCAAATGAGGGTGCCAGTTCATCAGCAGACGGCAGTGATTATTCTGAAAATATACCAGTACCTACTGGCAAACTTAGGTGTGAGATTCAAAGAAATCATGTACATATATCTTCGCTATAATTCAAGACCTTGCATTTCAATTACAGTGATGATAATGCATTGTGAAATTATTCTGTTTAATATATATGATGACATACTTGACCTAGTATTGCTTTGTGTGTTTTTTTTCCTACTGGATATTCAGTGGATAGACAAATTTACGATGTGGGTTGAGAACGTCTAATAGTGGGAAACCAACCAATGGATAATCACGTCACCGCTGTTACTATATTGAGAGAGGAAGTCGATTGGTGGAAGACCAACCAACAGATGATCATGTCAACATGGAGAACGTTGAATTGTTGAAAACCAACGACAGCAGTCTTCTAGCTGATTGTGGTAAAACAATGTTGAATATAACAATTACATAACAACCCCTCCCCCAAAAAATAAAAAAAATAAATAAATAAATCAATAAATAAATAAAAATAAATAAATAAATTAATTAATTAATTAATTAATTAAAAATTAAAATAATGTGTGAATAAATAAATAAAAGATAAAGAAATAAGAAAAAAAATAACTTGGGGGCTCCATGTAATCTGGCTGTCGTGCAAATATCAAAATAGTTCTTCAACACTTTGACAGCAGTGCAACAGAATCTCAGGCCTGGGTCTATGGCCTGTGCATGTAATTGCAAGAACTTCATTCATCAGTTTAAAATCCCATTTTTCACATCCAGGACATTACATCTACCTATTATATGCCATGTCTGAAAATTAGGCTTTCAAATGCGACTCTAAACTATTATTTTTCATTCCTCTGAGCTATACGATATTGAAATTAAAGTGTAAACAAAAGAATGTTATATTAATCATGAACTAAGAAAAGTTACAGAATATAAATTAAACTGTGCATTTATGATAGAGTAATGAAAATTAATAACTAAGAACAGTACAGTCTCGTGTTTGACCTTGCTTTGTTTTGTTTTCTTTTTCTTTTTTAGTACCATAAGGAGTTTATGCTAACATTAAGGAAATATGTTTGTTTTCAGCCAACAAGATGGACCATAGCCCACGTCACATGCTCAGCTTATAGAAAGTGCTCCAGTGTCTACTTTCTGCACCTTCTATTCCTTTCATGGTATTTTTAACACTTACTAAATACCAATATTTATAATGCTAACTGCAAAATATTGTATTTGCTTAGACAACAATTGTTTTTACAATAAATTATAATGCTAAACTTAACCATAACCTTTACCCTAAAATTGAACTGTAGCCTTCGCCTGAACCAAAAACGAAATCATAACGCTGGCTTTAAATCTTTGTTATTATTATCACTGAAGTAGTTATCGAAGGAGCAAATGTTGAATTACCTGCTAAGCATGGGATCTAATACACAGTTGCTACAAATACATATTTTACAGCACAAAGTAAAATAATTTTCTGGGTAAATGTTTAAATTTTTTTGTTGCTGATCTTTTATCTTGTTAAATTATCCAGACATCCCTCCTGATGAAGGACATGATGCAATTCATACGTCGTGCTCGAGCAAGTTGTGCCAGGAGACCTTTCAGTATGCCACAGGTGCCTGTCTCTGCATTCATTCATCCACTGTATGAAGAGTGAATAGGGAACGGTAGCTGAGCACACCTATGTGGATCCAGGCGTTGATGTAGGACTACTTTACGCAGAAAATACCAACATCGATGGGTATGACCAAGAGCTGCAAGAGTTCCTATTAGCACTACTTCTCCTCGGGAAATTACAAGTAAAACAACACAGTAAAAGCTCAACAAAAGAAAGGCGAAGCTCTGTAGATGTGTCTATTTCTTGTGGCATGCACTTTTTATGTAGATACCCGGTATCCGTATTTTCTCACATCTTGGTAGATCAAACATTTGCTTCATGGAATTTGGAATGAGCTTTATTTTATCAAAGATTAGATAATGTTAAAAATTGGTTAAATCTTGGAATGCTTGCAGTGCTCAGGGGCGGATCTAGCTTTTTTCCAAGGGGGGGTTTGAGGGGCTGAGCTGGGTATTGCGAGGGAGCGTAGCGACCGAGCCCGAGCGAGCGAAGCGAGCGAGGGGGGAGGGTGTGGGAGGGGGGATACCCCCCTCCCACAGTAGGGAGATTTTTCATTTTTAGGGTTGCCAGCTTGCGATTTTAAGCATACTTGCATGCTCTATTTTTTCTCTTTTTTGCCCAAATAATTGGGGGGGGGGGGGGGACTACAGCCCCATCCCCGCCCCCCCCGGCCCTCCGGCCCTGGCTTTGCGGTCCCTGGGTTTGTCCCAACGGCGATGCAGAGCATCGTCCACAAGGCGCGAAACGGCGATGTCTGTGAGCCGCGTAGCGTCGCGTCGATTTTTTTGTTTGTTGTTTTTTTTTTTTTTTGCTATTTGGCCCTGTAAGTGATGTTTTCCTGGCATCTACTAACGCAATGGAGACCATAAAAAGCAGTCCATAATAACATCTTTTTAGATCAAGTAACAGTTTAATACACAGTTATATCCAGAGTTATCGTGTGTTTGGTTATCAACAGATGAGTTGAATAATATTATATCTTCTCACAATATTTGCACTTGAAATTTTCCTCTCCTTATGCAATACGCGCACTGCATCAATGCAATACGCGCACCGTCGTCATCAATGCAATACGCACATTGCATCAATGGAATGCCGTCGTCATCAAGTCACATCACGTCAGATTTTTATGCGCAGTAGAGCTATAATTTCACATCTTTTCTCAATGAATGTGTTAATGAAAGTATTATCGATGAGTGATATAAAACAACTAAGCTATTATACTATTAATACATGGTTGGGAGTGCGTTAGTGCGATCTGGCAACACTAATGCACGAACTCACAACCATGTATTAATAGTTTTATAAAACGGGTCTACAATCTTAGTGTTTTCTTACAATCTTAGTGTTTGATCCGGATTAGCCGTGCGTTAGTCCCCTCGCCGTGCGTTAGTACTTTTTTTTTGCACGGTCACGTGGTGTTATTTGACAAATCAGGATGGCCACATTCTTGAACCCGTTTTATAATGGCTACTATTCTATCACAATGATATGTGCATAGAAAAAGTAACACATGTTCACTTGGTAGTCGGGGGGGGGGGGGGTTAAAACCTATTACCCGAGGCTGAGCCTGAGACAGAGTGCTATATAGGAACATATTGTGTGAGTCTGGACATATTATGATGCCGTTTTCCTATGCACATTAAATGTTTACTTGGCAGCCCAAGGGGGGGGGGGGGGTTTAAACCCCCTAAACACCCCCCCCCCCCCCCCGTAGATCCGCCACTGGTGCTACATTTGGGATTGACGTCAGTACATCAGTAATTCACTGCATGTTGGAAATATCACAGAACAATTGTTGCCTGTAGACCTTGTGTTATACAGGTGTAGTGTGTCTACTTTTTCCAGTAGATAAGTGTTTTTATTGTTTATGTAGTACAGTGGAAAATCACTATAACGAGTTCCTTGGGACCAGAAACAAAAGAACTTGAAGACTTTGGACAAGCAAAATCACCTTGTTATATCAGGAATTTTGTTGTAACGAAACTCTTTATACCGAGTTTCTACTATACAATGTAATGGGCTTGTCCTCGCACTTGGGCCCCCTACCCACTTTTAGAAATGCTCGGTAGGCTTTTATTACTATTTGAATTATTTTTATTTCTTTTGGAGGAGGGTAAGAGGAAGAGACATAAAGGGCTGGTCACATTTGTCCAATAAAGATAATGTATTCGCATATGAAATATATCTATAACGATGACGATAAAAGTGGTCACATCTGACCGATAAAAATCGGTGGGGTTCTGTCAATCGATCAAGCACAACTGACACTGCCCACATGATTCTTCTGAACTAACGTCACATCGAGGGAGCAAAAACAATTGGCTCTCAGGAATATCGGTGGCTGAGTGATTCCACCTGCACGATAAAATCTGAGAGGGTGATTCACAGGGATGTTGAACATGGGTAGTGGGAGGGGGCAGTTGCCCCCCCCCCCCCGGCCCCTCCCTCCACAAAAAAATATTACAGATCAGACTTCAATTTCGCCGTGCACTCTGCGCGAAAATTCTCTAATTTGTCCTGCTTCATGTAACCGTGGAGAAGCTGGTAATTAAGAGGCGTTTAAAAAATCATGAAGGGTACCATTAGGCTGTCTTCCCCCCCCCCCCCCCCCCCATCCGAAAAATAACGATCGACTCCCTGTTACCATATATCGGAGAAGTCTGACCTACCACAAAAGAATTCCTACAATGTATTCATTTTCCACATAAATAACGCTTGGGCGATTTGGCAATGATTACATTTATCTTCATCGGCAATGATTACCTTTATCGTCATCGTTATCGGAGAAATGTGACAAGCCATTTAGCTTGGTCTGCCTTTTTCATGCACCCCTTTTTGTGAGGAGTTCCTCTTATTCAAACATCATAAACATATGAAATAGTTTTGATTGAGGTTGGGAATAGTCCTAGTAAAATTTAAAAAACTGCCTATTGCAAGCTTTCTGTAGTCTGAGGAAAGGCCAAATCGGCTCTGAGTCCTAGTGATGTCAGAGCAATCATACAGTTATCTACAATTTTAAACTGATTAGGCACTTATTCATTGAACATGTATATGGCGCACACCAAGATCCTATGTTCATTATTTATATCATTGTTCAGGACCTGAATGAGGTAGATTATACATTCATTTATTAAAATGTCCATGTCTAATGCTATTACGATTTGTTGTCGAACTCGAATCGCAGTCGATCTCTTAGTGTGCGGTGGACTTCAGTGGCAAGAAGTTTTTCTTGTGGGGGGGGGGGGGGGGTTTGGGGGTTGGATTGCTATTCTATAGGAGTCCCTCCTGCCTGTCATATTGGTCTCAAATGAGGGTGATAATTTTTTTTCACCCATTTGGATTTCGTATTCCCAGGGCTTTGAGTGCTCACCCCTTCAGTTAACCTGGCTGTTTCATATTTTCCAGCCCTCACCTTAAAACATTAAGCAGTTAAGAAATTCCAGATTTTGAGTACATTACATTCTTTTTGTCATTGAGATACTTATCAGTGGCGGATCCAGGCAGGGGCGCCAAGGGCGCGCACCCCCTTTTAATTGTTCTGTTTTGTGATTTGTGCTGTGGGAGGGAGGATACCCCCCCTCCCGCACCCTCCGCTCCCTCGCCGCTGGCACCCCCCCCCCCCTCCCATTTCAAATTCCTGGATCCGCCACTGCTTGTGCTTGGAATTAGTGTGAAATATACACATACAATTGTTCTTGTCCTTGTAACTTTTTGCCCATGAAGCTAGAGTACCGACAATATTTAAAAAGTTTAATTCACTGGACATGTACAGGGTGCGAAAAAAAAATAACATTTGATTTCCCACGTATTGCTCAGATCCATCAAATGCACAAATTGAGTTTGATGAACTCCCACCCATTGTTCCCTGTATGATATTTATAGAATTTGTTTAAAATCATTTTATTTTATGTCCTACTATGATTACTTTGCTCCCTTGCAAAGGCTCACTCCCATCTCTCCTTTAAAGTTGGTAATACTGTTTTGCATGAGTTGTTTACTTAGTACTAGATGTCTGCACTCTACAGATTTAATCTATTCACTTGGGGTTCAAATAGGTGGGGGAAGTTGTGCACACCTCCCCTAAATCCGCCAGTGTGGTATTAGACCCATTTAGACTAAATCTACTGTAAAACTAAAAATATTTGCGACATGAAACTTTCAAAAATTATCATTGACAGCCATTTTTATAGCAACATACTTAAGGTAATTCAGAAATTTTCTGTCGTGTCAATTATTGAGTGATTTCGCAGCATGAAACATTTAACGAGTATGAATTTACCACTCACGAAACATTAAATGCGTACAAAATTTTCTGGTGTTTAATACAGTAGACCCTATATGTAGTTGATAATATGTAATAAAAATATTTCATTGAATAAAAATTAATGTGGAATTTCTGTCCAACTTATTTGGTTTGTCTGAATTATCCATCATTACCTTGACGTTGATAGTCCTATGCAAATGAATATGAGCAAGAGTTGATTAAGAAATATTATTGGAAGATGAGGATGTGAGAAGAGACAAACAGAGCTCGATGCCTAGTGGCGTAGCCAGGATTTTTTACAGGGGGAGAAAATTTTGTCAACTGTCCAATTCTTCTTGGAAGGAGACCTGTATTTTTTTTCTTCTCGCCAGCCGTCCAAAACTCGCTCAGTGGGGGGGGGGGGGGGGGGGGGGGGGGGGGGGGGGGGTTTCAGATATTTTGCTCCATAATTCTCTGACAAGCAACACACACACCAAAAAAGTATAAGTTCAAAAAGGTAGATCCTAATTTTTTTCTTCTCGCCAGCCCTCCAAAAGTCACTCGGGGGGGGGGGGGGGGGGTTATCAGATGTTTAGCTCCATAATTCTCTGAAAAGCAACCAAAAAAAAAAAAAAAAAAAGTATTAGTATAAAAAGGTAGATCCGTATTTTTTCCTCTTGCCAGCCCTCCAAAAGTCGCTCAGTGGGAGGGGGGGGGGGGGTCGGGGTGGAAAAAAAAAAAAGCCCCAGCGCTCCAAAAGTCGCTCAGTGGGGTGGTATCAGATTTTATGGGGTTTAGAATTCTCTGACAAGCAAAATTTAAAAAGAAGAAAAAAAAAAAAAGGTCTAAAAGGGGGGACAATTTATTTTTTTCTGTCAAAAGTTATCAGGTGGGCATTCTGCCGCGAGTGTCGATGACAAAGATCTACAGATGAAAGACCAGACATTGAAGATTACAAACATGAGTAAACAACAAAATATGTTGTACAAAAGTTGAGCGAGAAGAAAGATCGTAGATGTATGGTGGATGCTGAGCAGGTGGTATTGAGAGGAAGTCATGGCAACCAAGACACCAATAAATTATTACGATTAAAAGAAATATTAAAAAATACACAGCGCCAGTATGTCAGGATGAGTTTTCAGTGTGAATTAGATAAGGTGGTCTAAAAGTAGTCTAACTAGTGTAAAATTTTACATAGCCGTTGGCGTTAGGAATTTTTCAAGAATAAGAAACCATTCAAAATGATATAACATTTATCAGCACCCGTTTTGGGAGACGGTACATAATTTCCATTTCCATCAGCAGGATCCACATGTACAATACATGTAGTTGCAACTTGCATGCGCATGCACGACACTTCAGGGAGCGCCGCCGCCGAAGCCACCGGCCGTACCCGAGCACTTCGAGCACTGCGCGGCGGCGGGCTTCCCGGATCGGAGTTAAGTTAGTCACAAACCGTGCGCCGACGTCGAACGAATCTCGGTTGACAGCTGCCAAATGTACTATAAAATGCAAGAAGATGCATATGCACTGTTCTTGGAATGTCTGAAATATTTCTCAAATACTCTCTTGCCATGTTTATAAATCGGCATCTACAATTTGGATTGATTAATCAATAATAGACCCCGGGGGGGGGGGGGGGGGTCTGTCCTCATTGCAAGGGGGGTATCAGGCGCGACCAAAAAATCACGTAATACAAAAAGGGTTGTTTTTCAAGATCGGGCACGTTACGTACGTAACGTGAATAGGGTCTCAAAATCACCAAAAATCAAGAAAAAGGGTATCTTTTTCAAAGTGATGATTTACGCATTTAGGGTCATAAAAAATCAACTTACGTATAGTACTTAGGGTCATTCAACACTAAAACAAGTTAAAATCACCATTTTTAGCTGAAGCTGACGTCATAGCCTGTTTTGCATAAATTAACATAAACTGGATCATTATTCGCGGGCTAACTCGGCACTAGGGCGAACTCGGCCTTGGGGGGGAATCGCGCACAGAGTTGAATTGATCGCAAAGTACTTGTGTTGAGACGGTGTTAGCGTGGACTTAACTCTTGAAACACAGTCGCCTCGCAGTGCCGAGTTCGCCCTAGTGCCGAGTTAGCCCGATCCCCAGGCCATACGTCAAACAAACAACAACAAAAAAACAAAAAAAAAACATGAAATATAATAAGTGTGTAATTTGATATCTTAACTTAATGGAATTAAATCAAAAGTAAAGATAATTACACTTAAGAACTGTATTTTTTGAGTAATTATTAAATGGATGTTGATTGATGTGAAGTCCCGGTGTGAAGGGAAGTTTCATGAATGTTCCATAATCATGATTAGAATTTCCGGGTTAGAATTTACAAATTATTTAGACTGCCTGATCAAGGGCCTCATGCAAGGAAAGTAAAATGTTTTTACTTGCTTAGGGTATAAAAAATTGTTATTCTTAGGGGTAGGAAAAACTGGTTATTACTTGCTTAGGGGTTTACAAAAAATGATTACTTACTTATAGGGTAGCAAATTACACAAATGATACTTATTTAGGGTGTATTTTTTGCATCACGTAAATACTTGTTTAGGGTGCTTTTGGCGAATCTCTGGTCACGCCGCCTGATACCCCCCCCCCCCCTTGTAATGAGGACAGACCCCCCGGTAATAGACTGGTTAGGTTTTCATTTAGTTGACGAGCTTTTTGTTTACAACTCCCAGCTGGCCGGCCTGCCACATACCATTTTGTATTTCCCCCGGACTGATTGCCAATTTCATTTTTTCAAATTTACCGATTTCTTTCTGTAATTATTTATTATTGTTATAAGTACTATTTAAAGAAACACATAATGTTTTTAATAATAAGTCAAGATGTATTTTAATTTTTTAATGGTGGATTTCATAAAAATTTGATATTTTGAATAAATAAGATATCATCTTTGTGAATTGACCGTAGTTATGCAATCTTCATCCGTAAATTGACTATTTGACATTTTCTGCATTCATACACGTTTAACGACCAGTATTGGGTAGGATAATTTGATTATGGAAAGATTACGCGATGGGTTCACACTTGAATTCAGATATGTTGTGTGGGAATGAATTATCTGTCGTTAGATGTGTCAACAAGCGTATATCAAAGTAATTCATCGCGATATTGGACTAAGTAAACTTGGATTAAAATGTGATGATCGTCTGCAAGTCTGCCCACTGCGGATAGTTCCCATGGACGCCCTGTGAAAAACTCAGAATCGTTTATAGAATTATCATGATTTTGCATCATTGTGCTTATGTGTAGACAATTTGAATGATATTTTCCCGTGTTATTCTGGAATCTTCACAAAACATTTACAAGGGATTCCATTATAAGGTAAGTAAAAGCGTCGCATTTGATAATTTAAAACATGTTATGATTTCGTGTTGCCTGATCCTGTACCGGCGTAGCTGCTGAGGGTTTTTCGAGCTAAACTTTTTGCATTCGGCACATCTTCTATTATCACATCTTCTATTATACGTCTATGCATCTTCTACACAGCACCCGCGAATTATGTGTGTGCGTTTTTTAGGGCTTATTTTGTACACGGCCTATACATGCGAGTGAAACAGCGCGCGGGCCCGCGCCCAGGCCCAGGCTAGCGCTAGCGCCCAGGCTATGCGCTAGTAGGCGCTGATCATGGTCCACAAATCTATAATACGTCTATGGTCGTCCGGTATGGGGCGCCAAGTGTTCACCTACTTATTCCGTCCAATTCTGGCTCATTTTGTTACAAAATTCAATCAAAAATCGTTTTTGTTACAAAATTATTGAATAGCTATTCATTTTGTTACAAAATGAATTTAATAGGGTAATTTTGTAACCAAAAAAAATTCTGTTACAAAATTAAAATTACGGAATCATTTTGTCCGATTTCATTTTGTAACGAAAATCATTCTGTTACAAAATTAACATGACAAAATTTTCATTTTGTTACAAAAATCATTCTGTTACAAAATGAACATGTCCAATTACATTTTGTAACGAAAATTATTTTGTCCGTTCTCATTTTGTAACGAAAATAATTTTGTTACAAAATTAACATGACAAAATTTATTTTGTCCATTTTCATTTTGTAACAAAAATCATTCTGTTACAAAATGAACATGACAAAATTATTTTGTTCATTTTTATTTTGTAACAAAAATTATTCTGTTACAAAATTATTTTGTTCATTTTCATTTTGTAACAAAATTCATTTGGTTACAAAATTAGCATGACAAAATTTATTTTGTCCATTGTCATTCTGTAACAAAAATCATTCTGTTACAAAATTAGCATGACAAAATTTATTTTGTCCATTTTCATTTTGTAACAAAAATCATTCTGTTACAAAATTAGTATGACAAAATTTGTTTTGTCCATTTTCATTTTGTAACAAAAATCATTTTGCTACAAAATTAGCATGACAAAATTGGTTTTGTCCATTTTCATTTTGTAACAAAAATCATTTTGTTACAAAATTAGCATGACAAAATTGGTTTTGTCCATTTTCATTTTGTAACAAAAATCATTTTGTTACAAAATTAGCATGACAAAATTTGTTTTGTCCATTTTCATTTTGTAACAAAAATCATTTTGCTACAAAATTAGCATGACAAAATTGGTTTTGTCCATTTTCATTTTGTAACAAAAATCATTTTGTTACAAAATTAGCATGACAAAATTTATTTTGTCCATTGTCATTCTGTAACAAAAATCATTCTGTTACAAAATTAGCATGACAAAATTTATTTTGTCCATTTTCATTTTGTAACAAAAATCATTCTGTTACAAAATTAGTATGACAAAATTTGTTTTGTCCATTTTCATTTTGTAACAAAAATCATTTTGCTACAAAATTAGCATGACAAAATTGGTTTTGTCCATTTTCATTTTGTAACAAAAATCATTTTGTTACAAAATTAGCATGACAAAATTGGTTTTGTCCATTTTCATTTTGTAACAAAAATCATTTTGTTACAAAATTAGCATGACAAAATTTGTTTTGTCCATTTTCATTTTGTAACAAAATTCATTTTGTTACAAAATCAGCATGACAAAATTGGTTTTGTCCATTTTCATTTTGTAACAAAATTCATTTTGTTACAAAATTAGCATGACAAAATTGGTTTTGTCCATTTTCATTTTGTAACAGAATGAGTTTTGAGTGAATTTTATCAGCAATTTAGGCAAGTCTGTACAGAATAGGTTGGTGAACACTTGGCGCCCATAGGGTCGCCAAGTGTTTTACCGAATAGGAAGGTGAACACTTGGCGCCTCTCTGTGCGCCAAGTGTTCACCTACCTATTCCGTAAAACACTTGGCGACCCTATGGGCGCCAAGTGTTCACCGACCTATTCGCTAAAATGCCCGTGTACGTTTGCGTTCGTGGACAACATGCATGCAACCTAATCCTTCCTGCCTGTCAAATCAGCGACGTGTGTGTTTTTGTTGTGCGCTGTGCTTGTGCGTTGGGGGGGGGGGGGTGGGGGGTGGGGGGGTGTGCATACTAGGCACGTATGTCTGCACGCGCGGAGATTCGATGCAGTCAAGGAGCGCGCATGGAGGGCCGTGCGTGGCTGTGCAAATGTTGACGCGCGCGCGGCCTACATACGTTTCTATGCAAAATTCACAAATTTGACACTTATTATTTCACTTCTTTTATAATTGTAGAATTTTTTTGTGTGTTGCTGCCTACTTTTTTGGAAATTTTGATGCATTTGCCTGCATATTTCTTTTAGTCCGGGCTTTGTAGAGTTTTTTTTTGAAAGAGTTACTGAACGAGTAATATAGGCTTGCCAGCATCATTTTCTGTTTACTTTTTTTGAGAAATGAACAACTGTCCAGGGTTTGAAATGAGTATGCAGGCTTTGAAGCGGATCAAGGGGTGGGGAAGCACACTCAAGATAAGGTGCCACACATATCCCACGGATCAGATGAGGGGGGGGGGGGGGGGGGTGGTCATGAGGTCTGGACCCCTTTTTATATTTTTAATACAGATCTACATGTATATTTGTGTGTGTGGTGTGTTTGTGAATTACAGGGGCAACAATCCAGGTGGGGGGGGGCAATTCCCCGTGGAAATTTTGAATAAGTACAAGTAGAATACCACCCCCCCCCCCCCCTCTCCATTTAAAAATACTGGATCTGCCCCTGGATCCTTAGATTAACCCAAAGGAAGCTGGAAAACACAAACTCGACATACCCTACATTCAAACTGGTCGACATTCATGCATCATATCAACCACACAGCCACTTTCAGTTAATCATTCCACTCACACAACTTACATCACTGCAAATTTACCTTGGGGTTACAATATTATTTGGTTTTTCTATATTTCATTATCATTACTTTATTTGGCAAAGAAACATTACAAGTAATAAAAATAAATTGACCAAATATACAATGCATCAACTAGAACACCAGGGACAGAAAAACTGAATTGAATAACCGTTCCATAAAGCCTACCACTGGTTGCAAACATGTACATGTACATTTTAAGTTGCACATGTACATGTATCAACTCAAAATGTATAAAAGAAGATCCAAATAAAAATATTACCTGGGTATTTAAAAAAAAATGTTATGCTACGACTGAATTCCACCACATCCCTCATTAACATGTCATTTATAATTTGAAAGAGAAAATAAAGAAAGGGGAAAATGGGGGGGGGGGGTGGGGGTGAAGAGGAAGCAATGAGTGTGAGAGAGAGAGAATACACAGGGTGTTTATATCAAAAGATTGCTAGATATTTTATTACCAATTACATTCACAAGAACTAATATACTGCAGTATACAGTTCCCTTCAAACATAATTGTGCTATAATAATGAACAAGAATAAAGTGTGTGCCATCATTTGTTACAAAACCAGAAATAGAACTCACATTGGTCATCTTTTGCATAATATAGAAACAGAAATAAGAAAAGAGGGGAAAATAAACAGAATATTTTTAAAGAATAATAAAATAAGAGGTCATGAAAAACATTTCTCAGTTCAGCAAGCCATGCCAATAGTCTTTGACCAACTGAGTTTGTCTCAGTTAAAGGGGGAAAGCATAGATAGAGAAACAATGCATTAGCCGAGTCCGTACCAAGAGGTGAATGAACCTTACATGAATGGCATGGCGAGCATTCAGTGAGATAAAATGTCTGAGAGTGCCACATTTTATGATACCAAACAAGGCCTAGAACATGTATATTACATGTATTTAACAAACAGAACATTGCACATAAAAATATTTTTATAATATCTCTGATGGAGAGACAGCATCATTTACTCTACCAGGACAGAGAACAGTAAATATGCAAAGCTTTGTACCATTACAGTTTGAATCTGAACTATTTCATTAAATTATCCAGATGAGGTGGTAACATTAACATTTAATCATGTCAGACGATATATATACAGAAAACAAAAGAGAGGTAAGGATGTTTGTAATGGTAGGTTGTATCATTGTAACTTGTCTTTCAGTTATAAATGAATGTTCTGTAACTAATAAGTCCATGGCACCTTATTCTTGCTAATTTATTACTTTTATTTGTTTGATGGGCAAGTCCAATGTATTTTGCCCCTTACGCTACCGACTAGATTGAAGATTTTAGTATATATTCATTATATTAATTTAAGAGCCCTACTAGAGTGTACATCCCAACAAATGTCAAGGAAAATTACACTTTCGAAGTCAATAATGCCCAGAACTCCATAATACCTGGTAACGTATGGGGAAAACAAATGACCTAATACACCTTAGAATTGCCCTGATATGTTGTTACTTTTTAATCATCTATCATTCCATGCATGCATAAATGAAAGGCTCCCTTTGGCTTCATGGGTGAACAAGAAGGACAGTTTGCAGCTCAGTACAATCTGCAGTGACCTTTGTGGATACCAGGAGAACCCTGCAGTCAGTCAAGGTCCAGTCTACATGGAGTTATCCTCAAGTATACTGCAAACAGTCAGAAGAACTGAAAAAAAGAAGAATCAGTTGATGAGAGATCTAATTTGTTGTCCCCTAGGTCATTTACTCATTTGAAAGATTCTGGAAAGGGCCAATCTATTGGCTAAGCTTTATTTTTTATTTACTTCTACTTTGTGTATGTACATGTATATCAACATTTTGTCTTACACCATTAAGTTTGCAATCAGCATATGTATTTAAAACAGGAAGTATTGTTGTGCCTGATCTAAAGAAATATTAGAGATTTAAGTTTAGTATACTAAAAAGCCATTACTGTTACATGTTTATGTTTGGATAATTGAAGAAAGAAAGAGAGCATGAATTTTAAATTAATATAGCATCTGATATATTTGCATAATACACAGGTGCTTATTATGACAATGTAAAACAAATTTCGTCTTTGTTTATTCTTTTTATTTATTTATTTTTTGGGGGGGGGGGAGTGTGGAATTTACTAAACAGTTAGTACTCATTCTAAGATTCATTTGAACTTGTCATTAGCTTGATGGTTTACATAGAAAAAACAACTAGTGACTGATGGAAATATGTCATAAGACTAAAAAAGTTTCAGATTACAATACTTTCATTTACCTTTAGGTCCTTTGCAAGTAATGTTATGCCTGGACTAAGACAGACAGCAGTTTTCTTCAGAATACTAGCAGTGATGGCTGACTGTACTTGCCATAGCATCAGAAGAATCCAATGTGCAGGTTACCTGTGGCATCTGTACACATGAAAGACAATTTTTAAAAAAGTTTTTAATCTTGTGCTATGGGAAGAAGTGTGTCCACTACTAATTAATGTATCCCCACCATGTCCACCCAGCAGCGACATTGAGGTTGCTAGCTCTTCTCGCTTAAGATGCAACTGTCCGAGCTATTACTTAAAAATTGATTGTAGACTAGATGATATATTTCAGAGGCGGTGGAATGTCGGCTCGCACAATGGATGTGGGGGGGGGGGGACCTTTTTGTTTGGTGGACAAAAGGTGCCCCCTTACATTGTCTGAGCCTTGGTGGGAACATCGGGCTCGGACAATGGAAGTGGAGGAGGGGGCATCTTTTGTCCGCCGAACTGAAGGTGCCCCCCCCCCCCCCCATTGGCCGATTCAGTGGCAGAATATCGGGCTCGGACAATGGAAGTGGGGGGGGGGGGTATATTATGTAAATTTGAACTGAAATGAATAAAACGCTTTTAATTCTCATCGTCAGAAGGTACCAAGATGATTTTTCTTTATATAGACGTGGGGGGGGGGGAAGCAAAGCTTTATCAAGGGGCACTTGGTGTTTTTATTTCAGAAGGTACATAAAAACATACTTCACCCCCTTCCCCATGAACAGTTTAGTCAGTATTGAATATTTTTTCGTTTAAAAAATCCACAGCTCTTCCTTCTGACAAAATATTGTCCCAAGCTTCCAAAGAAAAAATTTACCCAAATGTTTAAGGGCCTTATAACACCCCATCTGACTAAAAAAAAATTGTTTTAAAGAGTTTCAAAATGACCCAAAATGCAACTTTACATCCAAAATTTTAAATTCTAACCCAAACAGGGTTGACCAAGAAATACTGGGGCTGGAATTTTCGGGCAATTAATAACTACTGGTAAATACCACCTAGCAAAATTTTGACCAAAACAGGAAATTCTGAGGAAACTACCCAAACAGTATTTTTTAATGTTCAGTTATATTACATATTATTGATAAAAGAGCCAGAATAAACAACTAGAGCAATGAAAAAATGACCTTTTTCCTGGAAGGGGGTTATACAACCTCTTGAAAAGATGAATGAGTATGCTGCGGCTTTCAGACTGTTATTAGTGTGTAAGTCAATGTGTATTCGGTTTGCACAGCAGAGTGATACGAGTACGACCATTTCTGTCTCAAAGAGCTAACGAACGAGAGACAGAATTTTCGGTCTAGGCCTATGCCCGCTATATCATATATGTAGGTATTAGTTTTTTTACACTCACGGGACCATCACTATATGGAGCTGTGTCAATTTTGGTCTGTCACGACCTAAAAGTTGAAGAGGTAAAAACACCAATAAGGTGGTGGATCCAGTGTCAGAATACTTTTCAGAAAATCAATGATTCGATAGCAAAAAAAATATCAAACGAATAGGGGTCTATCTGTCAAACTTACATAATGAATGCTCAAAGTCCTACAGATAAAGAAGTTGATGGGATTTTAAAAAGATATTTCCTTCCGAGTGAACCCTTCCCTACGACGTGGTGTTTTGGTCCCTTGAAAAAGGTACTGTATTTCCGAACATGTGAAACCTATGGAAAAAAGACACAACCTTTGTTTCAATAGTGTGGTTTTCATACGCGTAATCCCACGCGTATGAAAACCCATTTTAGGTGCTTAACTGTACACGTTCGGTAATACAATCTGTTCGGAATTACAATCCTTGAGGTTAAGACTAAATCAGCAAAATTTTGAGAAAATACTTCCTTCTACATTTTAGAGTGATAGAATATCTAATTTCATGCCAGATCCTTTGATAGGATCTTTATCATCTTGAACAAGTGAAATTTTCAGGCTGTTTTTGGTCGGTGATCTTGCTCCTCTGCCGCACACATATGTGCAAGATATCACACACTTGCTATGGGAGGCAATTGCTCACGGTATGAAGGTACACAGTGCGAGGTTATCTCCAATAACCTCGCATAAGTGTGAGTGTTTTTTTTTTTACTACTAATAGTACTATTAAGTTTGACTACACTAGGATAGGAGTTGCATTTCCGGACACTTAACAAAAATTAGCCTGGCAATTTTGCCTCCAGATTTTACGGAAAAACATGCATCAAGTATAACTAAAACCAGTGAATATTTGCAATTCACATTTTTCAACCTATCCTGTGAAAGATTTGTGACATTTGCATGAAAAGTTTTTCGATTTACTGTTTTAAAAATGACCTGTCCGGATTAAGTTTAACAACCTGTCCGGATTACAACGTCTACTCTGAGCCTAGCCACACCACGTAACAATAGTGGTCATATTGACCACTATGCGGGACGAATGCAAAAATACTAGTCATTTTCTATCGCATGTACTTAGGTATGGGGGGAAAAGTAAGATAAATGTTTAAAATACTTCCTTTCAAATTCAGCGCTTTAAAATCTCTTTCCTACCTTAAATGGCCGTTAGGAAGAACTTCTGATATTTCCAGCATTATCCAAAGTCAAAATCATGTCCAAAACCTAAGAAATCCCCGCCAATTTTTCGCGATCGCATGTTTGTTTTCCAGCTTCCGATGTTTTTAGAACTAAATCGGCCAATAAAATTTTGTCCACAACGAAACTCGGTATCGCGTGCACATCGATCTCTACGATCGCACACACGAAAAATCGGTACTTACGTGTGCGTGATAGGAACCGAACTTTTAACGACCGAATTTTTTAGCGCGTGAGATGTCAGCGCTCGCGGCGATCAGGAAATATACACCGTGACTTGCGATACCCCGTTTCGCCAGAAGTGACAGTAAATTACGAATTTCATTTTTGAATTATCTTTTCCAACATCGGTGAGTTGAAATTTATTGTATTTCATGTATATGTTGGTGTCGTTTTTTGTAAATTAAATGCCGATTATGAGTGAATGTTGGTAACTTTTGTGCAGTGGTGTTTTTTGAAAGTGTTGAGGTGGATGACTGCCTAGAGTTCTAACACGAAGTATAGTAAAGTCGCTAATGAGTGAGCCTAGCCTACATGTATACTATAGCAGTACTCTGTAGACAGTCTAAGCTTTGTTTACAGTTTCAAGCTTACCTTCTATTATTTCTGCCTCGATATGACACAATCATGACATTCTAAATGCAGCAAAATAAAGGATCTTTCCGATGTGGCGTATGGATTGAGTACATGTATGATAAAGATGGACGATCTGCATGCAATATCCTATATACAAATCGACGTACGCGTAGTACGTACACGTACACTAGTACTTCGATCGCATAATTAAACAGCGCGCGCTATGCGCTAGCTCGCACTGCCCAAAAGCGTGGGGAGGGCGGAGAAACGTGGCGGGGGGGGGGGGGGGGGGGGGGAGGGGGATCATGTGAGCTTGGTATGCCAACCAGGCAGCCAATCAGCGTTCTTGTTTATATGTCGCTGATTTGACTAGAAAGGAAGGTTGGGCATTTTACCGAATAGGTCGGTGAACACTTGGCGACCCTATGGGCGCCAAGTGTTCACCAACCTATTCTGTACAGACTTGCCTCAATTGCTGATGAAATTCACTCAAAACTCATTCTGTTACCAAATGAAAATGGACAAAACCAATTTTGTCATGCTGATTGTGTAACAAAATGATTTTTGTTACAAAATGAAAATGGACAAAACCAATTTTGTCATGCTAATTTTGTAACAAAATGATTTTTTGTTACAAAATGAAAAATGGACAAAACCAATTTTGTCATGCTAATTTTGTAACAAAATGATTTCTGTTACAAAATGAAAATGGACAAAACCAATTTTGTCATGCTAATTTTGTAACAAAATGATTTCTGTTACAAAATGAAAATGGACAAAACCAATTTTGTCATACTAATTTTGTAACAAAATGATTTTTGTTACAAAATGAAAATGGACAAAACCAATTTTGTCATGCTAATTTTTGTAACAAAATGATTTTTGTTTACAAAATGAAAATGGACAAAACCAATTTTGTCATGCTAATTTTGTAACAAAATGATTTTGTTACAAAATGAAAATGGACAAAACAAATTTTGTCATACTAATTTTGTAACAAATGATTTTTTGTTACAAAATGAAAATGGACAAAATAAATTTTGTCATGCTAATTTTGTAACAGAATGATTTTTGTTACAGAATGACGATGGACAAAATAAATTTTGTCATGCTAATTTTGTAACCAAATGAATTTGGTTACAAAATGAAAATGAACAAAATAATTTTGTAACAAAATAATTTTTGTTACAAAATAAAAATGAACAAAATAATTTTGTCATGTTCATTTTGTAACAGAATGATTTTTGTTACAAAATGAGAATGGACAAAATAATTTCGTATGTTAATTTTGTAACAAAAATTATTTTCGTTACAAAAAGAGAACGACAAAAAATTTTCGTTACAAAATGTAATTGGACATGTTCATTTTGTAACAGAATGATTTTTGTAACAAAATGAACAATTTTGTCATGTTGATTTTGTAACAGAATGATTTTCGTTACAAAATGAAATCGGACAAAATGATTCCGTAATTTTAATTTTGTAACAGAATTTTTTTTTGTTACAAAATTACCCTATTAAATTCATTTTGTTACAAAATGAATAGCTATTCAATAATTTTGTAACAAAAACGAGTTTTGATTGAATTTTGTAACAAAATGAGCCAGATTTGGACGGAATAAGTAGGTGAACACTTGGCGCCCCATAGTCCGTTTGTAGCTTCAGCTAGCGCGCGCGCTACGGTACCACAAATTCAGCGTACGGTACATAACGAAGAAATAAATATACATGTCATTGTCAATAGAGAGATGAACATGGCTTCGCAGAAAATCATTGCTAGGAAAGCGTTTTGTATATTACCGGGGCAGTAGAGGTATTGGACGTGCTATTGCCATAGCTTTTCTCTCGCAAATTTCCAGCAAGTTCAGTAACAGTTTTGACAGGGCGCTCCGTCGCCGCATTGAACGAGACACAGCAACTGGTGCAGGCCGCTGCTCCAGGCATCCATTGCAAGGTTGTTATCGCTGATCATTCAGATCAGGTTATTTTTTCCAGCACACTTTCCGAGATTACAAAGGACGTCAATCCAAATGAATTTCAGCTGTCTCTTCTCATCCATAACGCCGCTAGCTTGGGGGACGTATCACGGTATGAGCTAGACAGTTCAACACGTCTGATCTGAACAGTCTTCAAACTTCTGTATGCTGAACATAAATTCAGTCTTACTTCTGACCTCGCATTTTCTGAAGACATTTCCCCAGAAGGATGGAGCGTGCAGAACGATTGTTAATATATCATCAATGTCTGCCTTGGCACCCTATCCCAGTTGGTAAGTTTCCTTTTTCAAAAAGAGGCTTTAAAAAAAAAATAATAATATCTCTTTACCGATTAGATTGCTATTTTTCGGTTCAACAGTTGACAAAAGAGAAGCATTGTTTCACAGTGTATTAGACATTAAAGGGGAAGTTCACCCCGAAGATTACTTGAGTTTAAAAAATGCAGAAAAAAATAAAGAAAAATATTGGCGAAAGTTTGGACAAAATCCGTTAAAGAATAACGGAGTTATGGACTTTTGAAGTTTTGATTTTGTGACGTCACATGCGAGCAGCTCCTCCATTATGTAATGTGATAAATATTCCATAAAATACAGTTTTCTCAGAAAATTTAAAATATTTTCGTCTGTGCATTTGATATATTGTCAGAAATGTTATTCAATACTAGATTCTGAAAAAAACAATATTAATTTATCGTGGAACGTAAAAAAATGCGAATATATGCAATATTTATTACATGACCAATGGGCAGCTGCTCGCATGTGACGTCACGAATCCAAAAACTTTAAATACTCATAACTCTTTTATTATTTGACCGATTTTCATCAAACCTTCGCCAATATTTTTCTTTATTTTTTCTGCATTTTTTAAACTCACGTAATCTTCAGGGTGAACTTTCCCTTTAAGTAACATTAATCATAAATGTTAATCACTAAATAGGGGCATTTTTTTGTGCGTGTTGATTTTAATTACTTGAGGCCGGAGAGAATATTATTGCAATTATTATGGAACTATAATTAGACTATTGTGTTTGTGTATCATGTTCGTGTGGGTGTACACACACATATATATCTATAATAATTAATACGCTAAGGCGCCGCGTACTGTTTTTGGTCATTACGTCACGTGTGTTTAAGGGTACGTGTTCTTTACTTTTACAGACGTTCCTGACACCTCCGGCCATAGGTGGCCAAAGGGTTCAGAAGCGTCAGTTACTGTAACGTGTGCTTTGTCATTTAGGTAACGTGTACCTTGACTAGTCATTACGTGACGTCTATACAATTACGTGTGCTCTGGTCGTTACGTGTCGTCAGCTAAGAGTTTTAGTCTATTTCCAGGATTTTGTTTTTGTTTTTTTGTGTGTTTTTTTTTGTCAATAAAGCAAACCATGTACGTTAATGATATTGTTCAATAAGGGAAGTATAGAGCTTGGCAGGGCTTAGGGTGTTTAATATATTTCGGTTGGTGACTGATTATTAAGAGTTGTCCTATATATTTTTAGAGTAGTAGTAGTAGGCCTACACTCTTTTTGGCAAAGTAACAAAAATCAAAGTAAAGTATAAACCGTGCGGAGTTGGTTTATCATTGTCATTACTACTACTTCTACTACTCATTTTTATTTCATTATTATGATTGTTACTATCATAAATTATCATCATCATTATTATTATTATTATTATTATTATTATTAATAATATTGTTTTTATTATCGTCATAAAAAATTTGTCATAATAAAATTAATGTATAAAGTTTATTCATAAATACCATGTAATGAGCGGAGGAAAGAGAAACAAGTTGATGATTTAGATTAGGAGAACTCCCCACATGTACAGCTCATGTTTACTATATATAGTCAAAGCTATATAGTGCATACAAAGTATACAAACTTCTACTACATGGACACTATTCACGCTCTTATCCTCCATCTGTTGTGCAATTAAGGGTCATGACCTCTGTGGACTCCTTGTCATGACCACTGGAAGGCCGCCTGTTTACCCAAGGATTAACCAGCTGATATCCAGTGCATAAGGGGTACTAATACATGAATGGGGAATGGCTTGCCTAGTATCCTTGCTATAACCAGGGAATCCTAGTTACATTAATACATTCCCATGCTATAACAAGGAGTTATCTGCTATAAAATTGAAACGACACATCCTCGTCCTCCGTCCTCCCCTCCTCGGCAAAAAAAATGTGGACCCCCCCCCAAAAAAAAAAAGAAGAAGAAGAAGAAAAAGTAGTGTAAAATAATGATGAGTAAATGATAAACAAACGGTTTGTTTTCTTAACAATTTATTTAAAAAAATCTTCTTCATCGGTTGTTACACTCCTTGGCATTATATACTTGAACTTTGAAAAATCATAGAAGATTTGTAACCCATGTGGAGGCAGAGCTAGATTCCACTAAATTTCGTCCATAGGCCTATATCTAGCCGGGGGGCGGTGCATCGGCTGTCATGTCACACAGGCCTAATGAATATTCTAGTCGCAAAGGCGTTAGTGAAAAGACTGTTGATAAATTCAAATGTATTCATTAAAAACAATTATATTTTTAAAAGACTGAATGTTCGTACGTTATACAGGGAGGGGCGGGGGGGGGGGGGGTGGACTGTTGCTGGGATGGAACAAGAACACACGCAAACAGTTGTATGCCTATTATAAATTAAGAGAGATCATTTTCTCAATGAAGCAGTCTAAATCAGATAAATTAAAGGACAATTTTATCACAGGAATGGCAATTGACAGGAGGGGCATTTGTTCCTCAGAAGATTTTCTTTTGTCACAGCAAGGACACTTTTCTTGATTTCGGAACTCGGCAGAGGGCCCATCGAGCCCCTTGCCGAAACCCGGCTCCGCCGCCATGGTAATGTACATATTATGTTCAATCAATTTATGTTTAAATCATCATCAGCATCGATCCTCCTTCTCCCCTACCCCTTTTTATATACAAGAGATCGAGCCTTTGTCCCACAAAATCGTGGCCTCGCATGTAGACTGAGTTTCTATAGTACGCGATGATAAGTACTTCATCTATTGAAAACGTTAAATTTTTTTTCAATGTTGCCATACTGCAAAATTATAGTCTTGTGTGTGTTTTGGAGGGGGCAAAACTATTTTGTAGCCCACTAATTGATAGAGTTTAACTTCTGCCCCCTCCCTTTTACGCCACCGGGTTTCTATCAACAAAAGCACTGTTTCCAGTGCTGTTTCATTACCAGTGTATTATGTAACAGAGCGTGGGAACCATGACTTGTGAGAAAATTTTGGTTTTGGTATGGTGAAATTTTGCCTCTTTATTTTAGAGCGCTAATTTTTTTTTTTTATCGCGATACAGCAAAATTTATTGTCATGGGGGGGGGGGGGAACCAATAAAAGAGGAAAGTGCCCCCCCCCCCCCAGCCCCACGCGGCTGCCCGAGAGATACAGTAAAATAAGAGGGAGTTTATAGCTACCTAGTAAGATTATTGATATTTTGGGCTGTTGAACTCCATAAAACTTTATACTTTTTACCCCTATGGAAAGCTTATTCATTGTTTACTGCAAATTATTAAGTGCAATATAGGTTCTTGTTTCGCTAAGGGCGGGGGAAAATTGAGTATAGCCCCTGCCCCTTACTTCCGAGGCCTTGACTTGAACCGTGTTTCTACAGAACAGTCTTTAGAAACACTACCTCATTAATATGCGAGGGAATGGTGAAGAGACCGAATAAGAAACAAAAAATTAGAGCACTAGAAAATATAAATATTTTCCATTGTTTTACTGTAAAATTATTTATGTCACATTATTTTTCCTTGCGAGTGGGCGGAAAGACGGTGTTACCCATTCTATTCGTGGGCCTTGTAGTAGACGGGATTTGTAAATAATAATAATAGTGACCATTTATACCGCGCCATGTTTGTCAAAAGTCATAAGCGGAAAAACACTGCATCTATATTAATCTGCAAGGGAGCGAAGCCAAGGAACTACAAATCCCCATTCTCTGCCCCCACCCCCCCCCCCTTCCTCGGCTTCTATGACAGGCCTGGGCACGTGTCGAGCCCAACAGTCTGAGAGCTAATTTGAAAGTCCTTGTATATTATTCACTGAGATAAACTATGATAATAACTTAAAACAAACAAATCAATAGCTTATGCCTTATTGTAAAGAACAGTCATGTAGACCTTTAAAAAAAAAAACTTTCAGTCAAACATAGAGGCCAAATTTTTTTTAGTCTCTCGCAAATAGTTACATGAAAGGGGAATTTTACCCTGGTATTTAGCTTATTTTAATAAAAGCAGAAAATATATTTTTTTTAATTCTGCAGGGCAAACGGGATGGGCCCTTACAAGATACGTCACAGAGTCGGTTGACAAGTTGTGTTTGATTGATTACAACTTTAAAAAATGAATAACATTCTCATTTCTTATCAGATTTTACTCAAACTTTTATTGGTCTGTTATTTCAATTTTCCCCATTCATTTAACAATTTTAAAACAATGTAAGAAAGAAAAATGTATAAATGTATCTGAATTTTCACTTTTCAGTTTGAAATTCAGTGTTTAGTGACGGCACTGGCATTTTAAAATTGCATAGTAGCAGGATGGGGGCATTATTAAAAGAGGGAGTAGGCACAGCTCACTGGAAGTGATAAGGGGCATTTATAAGAAGGGGAAAGGGGGAAGGTACTTATGAACAAAACCGTCACTTATCAGACAAAAATAGGCTGAATCTACTTGAAAATGTGGGGGTATTGTGCCCCCAGCCCCCTTGGGAGGGGGGGGGGGTGGGGGTGGAGAGAAGGGAGATGTCGTTGTGATAACGAGGGCTAATTGTGCTAGGGGCTAACTTTCCGGAGGGGGTAATTGTCCTTGTCTTAGATTCATCTCTCACCTTCCACGAAATTTTTGAGATTAGAAATAATAATAATAATAATAACTAGAAATTTAATTCGTCACTGAAGACGAATGAGGTGGTCTGTCTGTCCCAGTGGCAATTTGCTTTGTCAGATGTGATAATATTTCTGCAAGATAATAATCATGATAATGTTGACGACAATGATGATAAGATGGACATATAAGTGATGACAATGAAGATATTGATAATGATGATCATAATGGCCACAATAATGACAATAACAACGATAAGCGAAGTTGCATAGCGCCCCTTCAGGTTCAATTTTATGGGCGATTTAATGAAAAGTGCTTGAAATGGCATAAAACGTGTGCAAAATGAATTTGGGAGGATTTGAATCATTTCTAAATTTTGCGCAAGCACGGACGTACGCGTACGCGCGCGTTTAACGAATTGACCTTGACTGAAATGACAGTGACCTGAACCATGCCAAATATGAAAGAGAAATGACATTTCGTTATGAACATATGACCATAAGTTGATTTTCACAAAATGGCGCCTGGATGACGTCCCAATAACCTGATGACCTTGAAAAAGATGTGGGAACTTGACCTTATTAGGACTGATGACTGACGAAAATTTGAAGAAAATTGACTCAGCCGATTTTGAGAAATCGTGATAACGAACTGGACGATTTGATATTGCAGGACATGCTGGGGATCATCCCCTTAGCTTTAATACACGATAGGGAATCAGATTGTACAGAAAGTACTGCACACTACTTTCCAATAGACATAACACGCAAAATTAGGCAGTTTATGACATTGTTTGTGATGGTATATGTTATAATAGTCGAAGAAGATGGTAAAATGAAAGGCAAAAAAAAAATTTTTTTTAATGACATAACATGGTACAATTACATAGCCCCTAAATGAAAAAAACTATGGTAAATGCAGTTGTTACAAACTGCATCAGATCAGCTCCAACATATCCAAATCTCGGCGAAAATTGGAGAGCTATTACGGAGATATAGTCCAGTTAAGATATAGACCTACTACATGTTTTCTTTAGCCGTCACCATGTCATTCGCTTCAAACACGTTCCTCCCAAACTATGCAATATGTACGTTGTGTAAAATGTACACTGCCTTACATTAGATATAACAGCCAAAATGCTGCTTTATGTACAGTATGTGTATGCCAAACGGTAAGGAATTTGCATGTTTGGAAGGTAAAATCCCGGGGGGGGGCACTCACGTATATTGGTGGTACGGGGACGTGCCGCTTTGATGACCCCCTTTTTCAGACCCCGATTTCCGTTCTCTAGATACTCAGTTCCGCTCAGGAGCCGCTCAGCCCCGCTCTGAAGACCCCCGTTATGAAACATATCCGTTCGCAATGCGGCGGCCGGGAGCGTGGCGGAGGCATTGGTCGCTCGACCTGGCCTGGTTCGCGCCCTAGGCCCTTTCGTCGCGCGAGCCTGAAAACTGCTCCAGCTAGCTAGCTACTAGCGTTAACACGGCGCGGGCGCGGCCCCCAGCGCGCCCGTCCCGAGATCCTGCGATAGCGAAGGTGTACCGCCGATAAAGCGAGGTTAGTTTTGTACAGTAGTTCCCTAGACCCTGTTTTTCACTCTGCCCAATAGATCATAGTTCCCAAGACCCCGTATTTTACACCTTGAAGTCAGTTCCTTAGACCCCCTTTTCGGGATTCGTGAGGCACACCCCCGTCAAAATATAATTCAAGTGCCCCCCCCCCCCCCCGGGGGCTAAAATGTGAATGAAATGTCACGGAAGATGAAAATAATGAAAGCCCGGGGGGGGGGGCACTCGAATTATATTTTGACGGGGGTGTGCCTCACGAATCCCCGAAAAGGGGTCTAAGGAACTGACTTCAAGGTGTAAAAAACGGGTCTTGGGAACTATGATCTATTGGGCAGAGTGAAAAACAGGGTCTAGGGAACTACAAAACTAACCTCGCTTTATCGGCGGTACACCTTCGCTATCGCAGGATCTCGGGACGGACCGCGCCGGGGGCCGCGCCCGCGCGTGTAGCGCTAGTAGCTAGCTAGCTGGAGCAGTTTTCAAGGCTCGCGCGACGAAAGGGCCTAGGGCGCGAGACCAGGTCGAGCGACCACTGCCTCCGCCACGCTCCGGCCGCATGCGAACGGATATGTTTTTCATAACGGGGGTCTTCAGAGCGGGGCTGAGCGGCTCCTGAGCGGAACTGAGTATCTAGAGAACGGAAATCGGGGTCTGAAAAAAGGGGGTCATCAAAGCGGCACGTCCCCGTACCACCAATATACGTGAGTGCCCCCCCCCCCCCGGGATGAAAGAAGAAACATAACAAGAGAGTGCAAAAAAAATTGCGACGTGATCGAGAATCGAACCCGGGTCGTTTGATTCGTAGGCAGAGTCATACACCAGTAGACCAAAACATATGTCCATAGACTTTACATGCAAAGCTGAAAAAACGGCCTTGGTATAGATGAAATGTCAACTTTCAATTGAGAATTTCAGCATGATCCCGACATCTAATCAAAAAATGGATGGCACACTTAAGATAGCGCATAGACTCAGCTATAGCATACTCAAATTTGGGAGAAAATCGAGCAAAAATGACGGAGATACGGCTCAAAGAAGACTGGAATGTACAATCATGACTTGAGAAAAAGTCATCTCCTATAGACAATACACGTAAAATGTGAAAAATTGACATACCTTATTTCATCGCAAAAAATCCATCATACCTTTGCCAAAATGAAAAATGGTGATGACTGATCTTGTAGAGAATTGTCTCAGCTACATCATATCCAAATTTGGGCAAAAAAATAACCAATATTAAAGGAGTTATAGTCAAATTTGCATAAATTTGATGACGTCATTTTTGAAAAAATGAAATTTTGAGTTTAGACGCCATTTTGATGACTTTGCAATATAATTGAGGCTCAAATTACCCATGAAATTATATCTATGATTCCTCCTCTACCCAAATATGAAAAAAATTAGGGGGTCAACGGACTATTTAAAGGGCTAGAGTTATTTTTGTAGAGGCATGTTTTTACGACTTTTTACACTATTTTGCCCATTGACGCGCGCGCGGATTTTAAAGTTTGACGCGCGTGTGGCCTCATGGAATGTCGAGAATGCCTGTAAATGGTTGGAAATTGTCAAGAATAGTGTCAGGAACACAAACCATGCGAAAAAACGGTGTTTTTGCACTCTGTACGCGCTGCGCACGTGCATAACGCGCGCACGGACGCGCACGGACGGAAATTTTTGAAATGCTTGAAATGACCTGAAACGTACTCTCGTTTGATCCTTGGATGATTTTGAGCAGTTTTAAATTTTGACGCACGCGTACGCGCGCGTCATGACCTCTGGATGACTTTTGACGACATGACCTGATGACCCATGACCTGAAGTTAATGTCATGTAAATATGGACGATTTTTGATGATTGGTTATGAAGATATGATTGATAATGTGATTTGACAAAATGGCGCCTGGATGACGTCACGATGACCTGTTGACCTTGATATGTAAACGGGAACATGTCCTCATGGGATGACATCACTGACGAAAATTGATAGTGGACTTTTGAAGATTTCGAATGGACAAGAAATGGGGGAAATAAAAATAAAGAAAATTCGGACGAATATAAAAGGTGATCTGTCGATTGCGACAGACCACCTAAAAACTAGAGGGGCCGTCAAAGGCGGCAGTCCACGCCTTGGCGGTGCTACAGAGTAGTTGCAATATTATACTATGGGTCAAAACTGAAATCTACATTGGTGATTTCACGCTCGGTGTTGGTGTTTGTGGTTAGTGTTTATTTTGCCGCGAAATCATGTTCTAACACCGACTATGAAATGAGAAAAAGATCAGTCGGTGTTAGGTGTTGACCTCTGATTTTCTGACGTAGTTCCGGTTGCCGGTGTTTAATT
>CM046833.1:53898090-53943143 GCA_025618425.1 Heliocidaris tuberculata
TCAGATAATGTCCTTGGCTACAGTCCTGTGATGTTCCTTAACTGCATGACGACTGAAGCTACACAATCAATCTGCAAATGGTTTCCTATCCTCGCCTCATGTACATGTACCGGCACTGCTCATTCAATCCTAATGATCATGGGTCACAAGTTGCTTGGCAAGGAAACCTTCAAAACAAAATACAAATAAAAAGGTAATAAATCATTTTTTTTTTTACCGAAATTGCATGTATGAATCACTGTTCTTCAATGTAGATTCTTTGTAGAATTACTGGGAGTGGAACTTCCACTTGCAGTAATTAATTTATTAATCAATGCCCCCACTGTGGATATGTTTGGCACACTAGACTAACAGGCAGTGCCAAAGAATTGTGAGCTGTATACATACATGTATAGGCTCAGTGACTGTTGCTTGTGCAAGCCCAATTTTAGTACATCATTACTTTTTTTTTTACCTGAACAATATTTTTGCTCTTTTTTAAGTTCGTCTTCAGTGCTGGACGTGTTTTTTAGTTTTTGTTTTTAAGTTATTTTTGTTGTTGTTGAAAGTTCAAAGTTCAATAAAAAAAAAAATGATGTGATGAGGTGATTTTTCACTCTACACCGGACATTACAAATATTTGGTGAGATACCAGACAGTCTACCAAGAATCAATATACATGTAGAAGAAGAAGTACAATGTACATTACCTTCTGCATTTTCAGATATCAAGATTACACATACATGTACCTACAATGTACAACCTGGCATGGAACAGTGCACTACATGTAGGTTACATTCACATGTAATTTTACCATTTAAAAAAAAATGATATTGGAAAAAAAAATTGTTTTGGGTTAGACAAAGATGGTAAAAAATTGTGTAATTAAAAAAAAAAAAAAGCCAGAACATGGTCTTCACATTCTTCACATTCATCAATGCCATTTGCCCTTTAGATATCCACTAGGGGCACCGACATTTGCTCCTGCGATATTTGCTCCCCAGTCCATATCTCGAAAGGTCAAAGGTTAAGGTCAAGGTCATGATTTGGTTTTTTGTTCAGGAAAATGTGAAGATTAGGATTAGGGTTACGGTTAGGGTTAGGGTTAGGGTTAGGGTTAGGGTTAGGGTTAGGGTTAGGGTTAGGTTTAGGATTAGTATGGTAAAGTTAGACCGGAGCAATTGTCGCAGGAGCAAATGTCATACATCCATCCACTATGCAACATTAGTGCATAAGTTTAAACAAGATGAATGCGACTGCGTCTCCTACATGTATATGCCTCTGACTAAATTCAGTTGATGGCTCAAACTGTTCTTGAAATATTTTGATAACCAGAATAATAAGCCTATAATTACATGTACATGTTAATTGACCTCTTTGACATTTGACCTTACACCTTATAACCCAAAAGTCTGATCATTTTATCTCCTCCTAGTCATGAATACATGTACAAAATAGTTGAGATATACATGTACATGTAAAAGGTGTATGGTGATAACAAAGGTAAAAAAACCCCATTAATTTCACATACACCTGTATAATGACCTCTATGACCTGTCACCTTTGGCCTACGTCAACAAAATCTAATCAGTTCGTCTCACTATGGTGATGCATACTAGTTCCAAGTTTAAAGTTAATGGATCAAATGGTTCTTGAGATATCACGTTAAAGGGAAATCCAACCTTATTTTTTTCTATTGATATTATATGAAGCGTAACTTTCTGGTTAATTGGATACCAAATTTACCAGAATTGGACAGCTACATGTATGAAGAAAGTTATAGAATGTTTCAGATCCCACCTACATGTAACACGTCTTTCGCCCGTCGTCTGCTGCACATGGGGCCCGCTATTTTCCACCAACGACGTACATGTACATGTATCTGTGGACAACTGGCTAGTCTAGATTGTGTCCTTTTTTATTTATTTACTTTTATTTGGTTTATTCCCCTACGCTGCTCTTTCTCTATGCTACACAGGGCGCAACTCTCCACTAAGCGCGCGATCCCCAAAATTTCGCCCGGAAGGTGGAATTGCAAATGACTCTCAATTGTTCGGATTGCGCGATACGGAGACCATAAAACAAAATATTAGGGGCAAGTTTTATTACGTTTCTCTGCATACTTTTAAGCATTTCTCTGAATATTTAATTAGATTTTTCGCTTTTTGAAAAAACAAGGCCACAAATCAGTAATTAATTCAGAGCACAGCAATTGCCATAGTGTTGTAATTGAAATTCCAGAACACCTTTTTAACCCAGAGTCATGAATTATTAATGACACTGGACCGCATAAAGTTGGGGGAAACGACAGCTGCAACACACAATGGCCATTGTTGTGTTCTGAATTAATTACTGATACACACAGATTTTCTTGCCTTGATTTTTCAGAAAATGAAAAATCTAATTAAATATTCAGAGCAATGTTTTAAGAAAAGTATTTAGAGAAATGTGATGAAACTTGCTCCCAAACGATTTTACATGTACTTCAACTTTACAATGTAAAAACCTCAGTCTGATACAATGTATAATTTTTGAGTTATTGACAATCAAAAGTGTCCAAATTTTTTTTTAAATACATGTATCTAGTAGTAGTGAAGAGTCACGCTCTGCATGCTCTGACTGGGATAGAAAGAGCAGCATAGGGGAATGATCCAATTAAAAAAAAAAAAAAAAAAAAAAATTAATAGAATCTAGACTAGGAATTGTCCACAGATACGTCATTCTTTGACGAAGTCCACTGGAAACATGGAAAATGGCGGCCCCCATGCATGTGCAGCAGACAACGGGCGAAAGACGTGTTTGGGGGTTCATCATTCTATAACTTTCTTCATACATGTAGCTGTACAATTCTGGTAAATTTGGTAGAAATATCAAATTAATCAGCAAGTTACGCTTCATATATTGTAATATTAGTAGAAAAAAAATAAGGCTGGGTTTCCCTTTAACAAGGCTATAAAGCCTGCAATTTCAGAATTGACCTCTATGACCTTTGACCTTTGACCTACATGTATGTATCCCAAAATCTAATCAGATCGTCTTTCTATGGTGATACATGTACATACTAGTACCAAGTTTGAAATTCATACCTCAAATGGTTCTTGAGATATAGCATTAACAAGGCTAACACCTGTAATTTCAGAAATTGACCTGTGACCTTTGACCTACATACCCCAAAATCTAATCAGATCCTCTTCCTATGGTGATACATACTAGCACCAAATTTAAAGTTCATACAGTACCTCTAATGGTTCTTGAGAATGAATCTAACACCTGAAATTTCAGAAATTGGCCTCTGGGTAATTCCATGAAAATGTCAACTTTTGGTGAAAAAACAAAGTGTAATTTGAACATTTTCCTTTTATGTCAGGTGAATAAGCATGATTCAAACTGTATGGAACAATATTCAATTATTTAATTTTTAAAAATATTTTGACCGAAAATAGCCATTTTTAAACCCATAAATGAAATTACACATTTTTATGGTAAAATGTGGTTAATTACATATCGAGTCATTTTTAGAGATTTCATCTGTTATCATAGCAAAGTTAATCAAATCTGGTTAGGACTAAGGGAAATTTTATGTCTATATACAAAAAGTAAAAAATATTAATGTTCTTCTGATTTAAAGGAGGTCAAAGGTCAAAAGAATTTTCATCCCTTCTGTCACGTTTTTAAAGGTACTTTTTGCATTTACAATAAATTGAAGGATTGTTTTTGAATAAAATTTTGCAGTCTTGCTCTTTGGTAGGGGGGAAATTCATATCTACTGCTAACTTGGTGAAATTCGATATTATGATGAAATTTTATCAATCATAAAGTAATGTCCCGTCTGTCACGTTTTGCATCTACAGCAAAAATATATATGGATGGGACTACTTAAAAATTTTCTGATGGATGAAAATTAGAATCGTTTTGCTATTATGTTTCATGATATTAAAGATGACCCTTTAACCCCTTTAGAACATGAGAAAAAGATAGCATATGCTGGAAATTTTGTTGCCTTTAAAAATTGTATTTTTGTACAATCTCAATGTGTCCTGTCTGTCACGTTTTTATTGTCCCGTCTGTCACGCTCACTTTTTGGCAATTTCCCCCAAAAGCAAGATGAAATTTCAAATGTATACTAGCAGGTTTCAAAAAGGTACCAACAAGCAAAAACATGAATAAACATATTTTGTTTCAAGATTTTCCAGTGAGGAGAGCTTAGTCGGAAAGTATCGAAGCAGAAATGACTTGGTAAATTCATGTCCCGTCTGTCACGCTGAACTTGAAGCCCTGCCCACAATTTGCGGGCGGGGCTTGAAAAAAAAAATTTCCCCCATTTTGTTGACCAAACTACACAGATCACATCTCTACATCAAAATAAGCATCACTTTTAAATGAAATATAAAATATCAAGTAAAAACCCAAAATTTAATCAGATCGTCTTCCTATGGTGATACATACATGTACTACATGTAGCACTAAGTTTGAAGTTCATACCTCAAATGGTCCTTGAGTTATCGCTAGAACGAGGCTAACACCTGAAATTTCAGGAATTGGCCTCTATGACCTTGACCTTTGACCTGCGTACCCCAAAATCCAATCAGATCGTCTTCCTATAGTGATACATACTAGCACCAAGTTTGAAGTTCATACCTCAAATGGTTCTTGAGTTATCGCTAGAACGAGGCTAACACCTGAAATTTCAGGAATTGGCCTCTGTGACCTTGACCTTTGACCTACGTACCCAAAAATCTAATCAGATTGTCTTCCTATGGTGATACATACTAGCACCAAGTTTGAAGTTCATACAACATATGGTTCTTGAGTTATCGCTAGAACGAGAAAGCGAGACTGACGGACGGACAACCTGAAAAACATACAATGTACATGTAATGCCTCTGGCACCACCTTCGGTGGGCAGAGGCATAAAAAAAAACAGAAGTTAATGAAAATCTAATCTAAAAAGGAAAACAATCAATCTACACTGTACAACTACCTGTAATATTGAAAATTAGAATATCAATGAAGGTGATTAATACCCCCGCCCCAATGTGTGTGCAAAATTTCCTGAGCATTGCTCGAAAAATGAGGAAGTGGTTTGATGTGCAATATTTTCCAGTTTTATTGCCATAAGTCGTTACCATGGTAACGCAGTTGCAACACATTGAAACAATATGTCTTGCGCATCTTTACCATAAGACCAATGTGTGTGCCAAATCGTTGCGCAAGATTTCAACCTGATTTATTGCCATAATTTGCCGTTGCCATGGCAACGCAGGGTCCAACACATTAAAAAAAACATGTCTTGAACATCTCCACCGAAAACAAGTGTGTGCCAAATTTCATGAGCATTGCTCGAAAAATGAGGAAGTAGTTCGATCCGCAAGATTTCAACCTGATTTATTGCCATAATATGCCATTGCCATGGCAACAGAGTTTCCGACACATTCAAAAAATATATCTTTCACATCTTCATCCCAAGACCAATGTGTGTGGCGAATTTTACGAGCATTGCTCAAAAAATGAGGAAGAAGTTCGATCCACAAGATTTCAACTTGATTTATTGCCATAGTATGGCGTTACCATGGCAACGGAGTTTCCGACACATTCAGAAAATATGTCTTGCACATCTTCATCCCAAGACCAATGTGTGTGGCGAATTTCACGAGCATTGCTCAAAAAATGAGGAAGTAGTTCGATGCGCAAGATTTCAACCTGATTTATTGCCATAATATGCCGTTACCATGGCAACAGAGTTTCCGACAGACCGACACATTCAAAAATATGTCATGCACATCTCCATCCCAAGACCAATGTGTGTGCTAAATTTCATGAGCATTGCTCGAAAAATGAGGAAGTGGTTTGATGCGCAAGATTTGCCACGGACCGACCGCCTGCCCGCCCGCCCGCCCGCCCGCCCGCCGCCTGCCCGCCCAACCACATACTGATTCCTGTATACCCCCTTTAAACTTTGTTTGGCTGGGGTTTAAATATACAGTGCGTCCCAGAAAAAACGAAACCGAGATTAATCGATGTTTAATCATATCTTAATCACAATTATGAAAATAAATGACACATATTGGTAAAGCTTGGATCCTCTTCTTTCATTTGATGCCACTCGTATGACACATACTTCACGCATGAGTGAATAAAAACAACTAGCGGCGCCCGTGGAAAATCCACGGGATTCGAGCGCAAAAAAATGTAGTGAAAAATTAGTTTCAAATTTTGGTTTATTAAACTTATATTGAATTCAGCCACCCGCCCCCGCTATCTACGCCCATGCCTTCAGCATATGAATATACTCGATTAATTCTTCAACGGATATATGTAGAATCTTCTCATACGGTAAGATGAATTTATCATCAAATTTTAACTGCAGTAATAATAATTTTTAAAAAAGATGATAAGTAAACTGTTTCCAATCTTGAAATAAGCAGCTCTGTAAGGCATTTACTGCCGGACTCCTCCCCTGGAGTTCAGCCAGCCAACCCTTACAACAGCTCAGCCTCAGAGTGCTGGCATTGCCGTGACAGAGTACCGGCTTTATATTGTAGAGAAGAATGCCATCAGTTTTTAACTAATTACGGAGAAAATAGGGACAAACAAAGTCCACAAGTACTATACTGCAACTTTTTTGTTCTCAAGAATGTCACTCATGTCCAAAGTCAACCTTGGACATCTCCAAATAAGCTGCTCAGTTTATTAGTCATTTACCCCTGGTCTCTCCGTGATCTCCTCCCCCGGAGTTCATATCACGCAGCCAAGGCTGCAGCGCTGATACTGCTCAGCTCACAGTGCAGCGCCGCCGTGATGGAGTCTAAAAAGAGAAGAATTCCATCAGTTGTTGACTAAATACAGAGAAAATAGGTCAAAGAAAGTCCGTAAATACAGTTTCTAACAGTTTTTTAGTTCTAAATAATATCACTCACGTCCAAAATCAACCTTAGAATGTACGTAGTACAGTGTCTTTGTAAGCTCGATCGGGAAACCATAGTCAACTATGTGTGTACAGTACATACAAATTGCATGCATGCGATATGCATCGTCGATCGCGTCGCATTGCATCGCAGTGCGTGGGTGCTGCTCCTATGGTGTACTGATCACAAAGTGTACGATCAAACAATTGAATACATACCTACACATACCACCGAGCTCTATGGAGCCTGTGACACTATGGGACATACCCATGCCATAATTATTTTCTTACGGGGGTTCCCCCCAGTAAGAGTAAGATTAGCAAGATGGCTAACGCGAGTCGTCTAACACGGGTCGCACAATGCAAGTTGATACTCATCGTGAACAACGTTGTTCGTCACCTGCCATGCCGTGCCTGTGATGGGCCATATGAGGGAGGGTGCACGACTGACGACACCGCCGTCGTGCAAGGGATCCATGCGGAAAGCAGCCGTTCCTTCGGCCTGCCCGTCCCCCCAAATCTCCCCAAATCACGTTTAGGGACGTCGACGGCGACGACGGGGTCGGCGTGGCACGCGGAATACGGGAGACACGGGCCGTGGAATTATGCCACCGAACCCGCGCAACGGCGAGGGCGAACGCGGCGGGGGAAAAGAGTTTTTGCGACCACAAAAAACGGCCCCGAACGGTTTTCGGTATTAAAAAGGTGATATGAAGCAGGGCTACCAAAAAGTCGTTTGGCCAACAATATCTGAATTTCAAAGTGACAATCACATTTATAGAAAGTCCATTTTCTGCCCTTTCATATAACACCTCAATCGGGAAAAATGAGCCAGGGATGATGAAGTTCTGTTGGTGTAAATTGATGCTTGCATTTCCATGATTTATTAAAGGCTCCCAGATCATTGCCATTCTTTAAATACCAGAAATACTTGTAGCTCTGTTGTTAACTGCATGGTCAAGTAGGTATGAAAACATACCTCAACTATCATTCAGCTTTTATGATTTTGTACTCACCACTCCATTTTGTTGACGATCAGCCATGCAGGAAATCTTTGGTCTTGTGTTTTTATTGCTAGGACAGGCAGCCAGTGCCAACAGATTCCCATAATAAATCATGGAAATTTATGCAAGCATCAATTTACATCAACAGAGCTTTGTTATCCGAGGCTCATTTTTCCCGATTGAGGTGTCATATGAAAGGGTAGAAAATGAACTTTCTAAAAATGTGATTATCTCTTTGAAATTCAGATATCGTTGGCCAAACAACTTTTTGGAAGCCCTGCTTCATATTGTCTTTATTCACTCATGCGTGAAGTATGTATCATATGAGTGGTATCAAATGAAAGAAGAGGATCCAAGCTTTACAAATATGTGTCATTTATTAATCATAATTGTGAGCAAGATAAGATTTAACATCGATAAATCTCATTTTGTTTGTTTTTCTGGGATGCACTGTACATATTAACATAAAATTGCAAAAGAAGGAACTAACCTCTTAATAGCAATAACCACTGAATGATGTAGAAAGTACAATGTATGTAATCAAACATTCAAATTATAATGCAGTAACATGTAGATACAGAGTAGCAGGTACATGTACAAGTAGTGGCCATCTTACCTCACTCACAAAATACTGTCACATGTAGAATCAATTACTTTTTGCAGTATGCATTTTCTTACTTTGTTGTTAGCAAATTAATCTAATAATCAAGCAACATCACTTGATGGATCTGATGTCAATAACAGCAAAAAGAATATCCAATTGTTCTAGAGTCCATTTTTTTTAACAATCATCTCATGTAAACTACTGAACTGTATTAATACAAGATCAGCAGAGCATGTGGTGAACTAAACACCTGGAAATTCTTTCTGTAACTCACTGAATTATTTAGATGCATAGGCTACACTCATGTACACATAGTTAAAGGAGAATTAACCCCAGAATATAAATGTAATTATGTTCAAAGATGTAATACATTCTTAATCATGAGCCTGTATCACTTTAGAAATAAAATATCAGAAAAGGGTTTAAATCAAGACATTCTAGCACACGGTATCATCTGCTAACACTTTACATGGGGGATGCCATTTTCTCCATGATATGGAGTTGCACGTGAACCACTGGAAACCGTTCCGGTGAGGAAGATATTTTTAATCCTAGAGCTAAATTGCTTCTCTTCATTACATTTAAAACAAGTGAATGAGTAAATTACGCAATGCGTAATATATGTCCCCGCCGGAAGTGCAGATCTGTGGAAATTAACTAGCCTGAACCTTAAAACTTCAGTGAAAAACTTTAGTGAATAAAATAATAATGTTACTGCATGCAAAAGAAGAGAATACCAACAATGCATGTATACGACTGAAATATAAAACATGAAAACATTATGAACCTTCAGCCATTTTGAATAGATTTGCATAAATCTGCATGAATAATGAATTTCAAAATTCTGTGTAGAAGTTTGGAAGCCCCCACCCAGCCCTATCAGATAAAACAATCTGAATCAAAATCCGATGTGAAATAGAGAAGTAGCATTTTTCGTCAATTTTGAATAAATTTGCATAAATTTGCATAATTAATGAAATTCAAAATTCTGTGTAGAACTTTGGAAGCCCCCACCCAGCCCTATCAGATAAAACAATCTGAATCAAAATCCGATGTGAAATAGAGAAGTAGCATTTTTCGTCAATTTTGAATAAATTTGCATAAATTTGCATAATTAATGAATTTCAAAATTCTGTGTAGAAGTTTGGAAGCCCCCACCCAGCCCTATCAGACAAAACAATCGGAATCAAAATCCGATGTGAAATAGAGGAGAAGTAGCATTTTTCGTCAATTTTGAATAAATTTGCATAAATTTGCATAATTAATGAATTTCAAAATTCTGTGTAGAAGTTTGGAAGCCCCCACCCAGCCCTATCAGATAAAACAATCGGAATCAAAATCCGATGTGAAATAGAGGAGAAGTAGCATTTTTCGTCAATTTTGAATAAATTTGCATAAATTTGCATAATTAATGAATTTCAAAATTCTGTGTAGAAATTTGGAAGCCCCCACCCAGCCCTATCAGATAAAACAATCGGAATCAAAATCCGATGTGAAATAGAGGAGAAGTAGCATTTTTCGTCAATTTTGAATAAATTTGCATAAATTTGCATAATTAATGAATTTCAAAATTCTGTGTAGAAGTTTGGAAGCCCCCACCCAGCCCTATCAGATAAAACAATCAGAATCAAAATTGGCCAAGAAATGACGGAGAAGTAGCATTTTCTAACAGACAGACGGACGCACGGACGGACGGACGGACGGACACACGCACACACGAACGGAGCCCGTTTCATAGTCCCCTCGCGAACTTCGTTCGGCGGGGACAAAAATCCCCAGATATGATGGAAAATATATAACAGGTATATGCATATATTCTAAAATTTGAAATTTATAGATTTCCTTTTAAATTCTCTGGTTTTGCTAAATAGAAATCGTTTTCTTGGGCTTGCCTGGCAGAGCAGAACATAATTTATACAACGCGCATTCTGACTATTGAAGTCCATTATCTCAAAGCAGGTGAATGCATAGTTTGTCACTATTGACGCTCGGGAAAGTTATCATCCATAAATTTGGATTAATTTGCTCCGTCGCGTACGTCATAGTATTAAGAATATAGATTTATATTTAGTAAGATAGTAATTTTCAAAGAAATATAAAACACATTTTCGTTTTTAGAATATATGTATGTATTTGTTGAATATTTTAAATCTCAAATAGGATTTTTTATCAGGAAGAAAGACAATTTTGCATTCGGATTAAAAATATCTTTATGTACACATCAAGAAAATGGCAGCCCCCAGGTATCGCTAGCTGACGATAAATTTTGCTGAGAAAATCTTGATTTATACCCATCTCGTATATTTTAATGCAAATCTACATAGGACAACAAGAAGGAATAGATTACATCTTTAAATGTAAGCACATTTATATTTTGAGGTTAATTCCCCTTTAAAGGGAAATCCTCTACTCTTTTCCCGGATCTCAATCCTGATTTATAAGGAAGTGTCAACAAATACATGTACATTAGGAGGTATTTGTAAAACTTACTGGAAACAAACTTGGGATATTTTCACAGGAAAATTGAACTTCACCAGGATGTTGATTTTTAATTGCAAATTTTGAAATATTAAAATGGCATTAAACTGGTATAATTGGAAAAGCGCCATCTTACGGTCATTCCTAAATTAAGATTATAATCAGAGATTAGTTACATTTCATTTCCAGTTTTAACTACTGTACATATAACAACTGGCTTGGAAAATAAGCACATTTTGTATTTCAAACTATTGACTTGCAAATGTAGAAAATTGCCTGCTAGTACATTTTAAAATGTACCAACCACCTGAAAAAAGGAATTTGTATACCGCTACGAAGTATAAAACTAACCTCAAAGAACTTTATCTGAAATCATATAGGTCAACAGTTTAGGAGTATGAAGGAAATAAAGGATAACCTGAAGGTGCTCGCGCGGAACTGAACCTCCGAGTTTATCTTGGCGAGCGCGTACGGGTGCGTTGAATAGTCCACTCACAAGTCGCTTTTATGCTTATAGAGAGTATAATTAAACTTGAAATATCTCTTTATAGAAGTGATATTCAAAGCCCATATTTGGAATATAGTAGAATGACATGGAACCTCTAACATACAGAGTAAAATATTTTTTGGTGATTGGTACCCTTTAAGCTTCTGTAAGGAAGAATGGTGCATGATGGGAAAATTAGATGCACAGGCATTTTCCAAATCTTGTAAGATGGCATTACTGAGGAGGTTCAGTTTAAGGCAACTTTAATTGTAATTCCAATATTTCAGTCGTGGGTATTTCTGTATTATGATGAAATAATCCTTGTCACTGGACCAAACTACATGTAACTTTTGGCTTCAATAATTCTTTTTAATATTCATGCAAATTCAAACCAGAATACCTATAGAATCATAAAATTAATCATGAATTGTTCTGACTTTTGAATATACACTGTATACTTGATTTTCATTCTGATACTTGCAGTTTATTCATGCACAATAGCCGAATGCATGAACTGAAACTTTATACATGTAAACTCAAAAGTTTTTACATTCACGAACTTGTAACAGATACAACCTGTACATGTAGTTGAAATTAAGCTTTTAATAGATTTGTTCAATCCGTGCATGTTAACACTTCATGCTAATTGGTATCCAAATATTGTTTCTACATAGATTAATATCAAATATGCACACAACATCTTGCTGTTCTCTGTCTCCTATTAGGCCTAGACCTATTCCTATTTCTTTCTAGATCTAGTCTCTCGGTTTTTCCCCCCATTTCCTACATGTATTTAGAACTTGTCAATTTTGCTGTTCAATTCATTAGTGTCTTTAGACAAGATACTTACTGTGAAGATGCTCGGCATGTATGCACGTGCGGCCCATTTGTATGCTGGATCTTAAAATTGTGCAAGTCAATAACATTTCCCAGTCTAACGTTACTGAAAAAAAAATAGACCCCAACTTTGTGCAGACAGATTTAACGGTGATCAATTGTAACGTGAGTCTGAACTATTTTCAATTCTATTTTCTTTAAAAGTTCTTCTTACTGTTAGTGTTGGATCTACATGTAGGTCTTTTTCAGTTTTAGGGAACAGATGTGGACTGGGAAACAATCAAACAATAACCTTCTAGACTAGAATAGAGATCTATGTTAGAATATATTTGTAATGTACATCACCATGATCACATGGGATTTGGCTGGCAAAATTTGGGTTGTAATATTCTTCCTACAAACTCCCAACTTGTTAGGTCTAGATTAGAGTAGACTCTAAAAGAGATGGGCAGGAAACCTAAACATGATAGCAGACCTACATGTACATGTACATGTATATAATGTACATGTAGATCTAGGTCTAAAAAAGTTAGATCTAACGCACTCATAGGCCCATGCCTATGTGGGACTGTGTCAAACATTCACTGTTGCAGCTAGTAGTCAAAAACAGACAACAAAATTGCTCTAGATAACATGATTTAAAGGGAAATCCGACCTTACTGGAAAGTTGCTTTGAAAGAAAGAGGAAATATCAGAGCAGCAGGTTGGTGAAAGTTTGAACAAAATCGGACAAGCATAAGAAAGTTGTGAATTTTTGAAAGTTGTAATCACTTATGATACATGTATGGGAATTTCAAATTGGCCGAATAGGTACATGTAATGTCAATGTGATGTAGTTGTGGACAACTCCCCCATTCGCTCCAACACACAAAATGACTAAAATGTCATTTTTTTTCAAAATGTATTTCTTTCATGAGGACCTACATGTATTAACAATATGCTATCTCCAATATATTTGAGTTATGCCCAAGAGGGTAAAAGCGCCTTGAAGAAAACCGCAAATTAATGATATTTTGTAAGAATGCTGCCGCACCATCCCCCCCCCCTCCCCCACACCCCCATCCTGACAACATCACTCAATCATTGCTGCACCATCCACCTCTTGTTTGTTTGTGATGATTAGTGCTGGTATCGACACGCCTGATGTCGCCATAGTGGCGACAAAAGTACTGGTTTTGGACTTTGCCGACATGTCGACACGCATGCTCCGATGGCGACATAAAATGGGCCTTTTTACATGTACCTCGCCGTGGCGTCGTGCGCGCGTACGTGATTTGTTTCACATACGCATTAGCAGCGCGCGCGCTCGACACGATCGCTGCGTATCTAGCTGCGACGACCGGTACACATTATATACATGTACATGCCTAGATATGCGACACTAGCTGACTCGCACCGCATGACTTTCATTAATGCTTGATAAATTGGATCATACAAAACAAATTTGGGGGCAAATAGTTGACAGTGTGCATCTTTGAGAACTGTAAGTGAGTATGACTGCGAGTGTGAGCCCGTGAGGACATAGTGCATGTATTCCATGTAAAGCTCTTGTGAATTTGTGTCGGGTAACTCTGGTTTAATAGTGTACGGTCACTCCCGGGGGGGGGGGGGGGGCACTCACGTATATTGGTGGTACGGGGACGTGCCGCTTTGATGACCCTCCTTTTTCAGACCCCGATTTCCGTTCTCTAGATACTCAGTTCCGCTCAGGAGCCGCTCAGCCCCGCTCTGAAGACCCCCATTATGAAACATATCCGTTCGCATGCGGCCGGGAGCGTGGCGGAGGCAGTGGTCGCTCGACCTGGTCTCGCGCCCAAGGCCCTTTCGTCGGGCGAGCCTTGAAAACTGCTCCAGCTAGCTAGCTACTAGCGCTACACGGCGCGGGCGCGGCCCCCGGCGCGGCCCCCGGCGCGGCCCCCGTCGCGGCCCGTCCCGAGATCCTGCGATAGCGAAGGTGTATCGCCGATAAAGCGAGGTTAGTTTTGTAGTTCCCTAGACCCTGTTTTTCACTCTGCCCAATAGATCATAGTTCCCAAGACCCCGTATTTTACACCTTGAAGTCAGTTCCTTAGACCCCCTTTTCGGGGATTCGTGAGGCACACCCCCGTCAAAATATAATTTGAGTGCCCCCGGGAGCGACCCGAGTTTAGACTTGTTTGACTCATGTCCAGATGTCGACACATGTCGACATCGGCGTTAATTTTATTGCGACATGGCGACATAGATTTTCCATGCCGATACCAGCACTAGTGATGATTACGTAAATGAAATGTATATCGCAGGAGAGTAAAAAAAAAAATGGTTTGCGCACTTGCCCTCTTTTGACTTTCCTCCTATATTTTTTCCCTTCTTTCTTTTTCCTTTTTTTTAATCACATGTTATTAGTCATATTATTTTGTCACTTATTTATTTGTGAAGATACGATGGCCGAGCAGTTAGGCGGTGGTTTAAAGGGCAATCCAACCTTGGTAATAAGATGATTTGTGTTAAAGCAGAAAAATAAGAAAAACAGGATTGTGAAAGTTTGAAAGAAATCGGACAAGGAATAAGAAAGTTAGGGATGTTTGAAAAATGAGATTACTACATCTATGCAAATCTCAAATTGGCAAATTGGTGAGTCAATTGTGACATTTTTGTGGACAACTCTCCCTTTCGTCATGTACACAAAAGTATCATTAATGTGCGGTTTTCTTCGAGGTGCTATTACCCTCGGGGCACTACTCAAAATATATTGGAGATACAGCATATTGTTTTTTTAATATAGGTCCTCACGAACAAATCCTACTGAGTAATGCATTTTGAAAAACAGTGACATTTTAATAGTCAGTGTGTGTTAGAGCGAATGGGGGAGTTGTCCACAGCTACATCACAGTGACATTACCTATTCGGCCAATTTGAAATTCCCATATGGATAGTGATTACAACTTTCAAAAATTCATAACTTTCTTATTGCTTGTCCGATTTCGTTCAAACTTTCACCAATCTGCTTCTCTGATTTTTCCTCTTTCTTTCAAAGCAACTTGCTATTAAAGGGTGACTAAATTAGAGAGAAAAAAGGTGCTGTTTCCATGTATTTTTGCATTCAAATCACGAATCTGGCAATTAATTGTCAAAATTATGTCTCGTTTTGGCGAAAAAGGGGGAAAAGTAGAGGTTTGGGGACCGTTCCTTAAAACTCGTGAGCTGATTGGCTAATTGACGTCACACCCCCAAGTGACGTATGAAGAGTAAGAGGCACAAGATCTGCAGGCTGCGGCAATGTAACATTGTACACACAATACGGTATTTGACCCCTCTGTTCAACGGACAATTTATGAAAAAGGGAAATTAATCAATACAGTCTAAGGAGTGAATAATCATTATCAATATATTTTCTTTAAGATCAGTGAACACTTTTGCCCAAATATACAGCTCTTGTTTTGTTTTTTTAACTTTTCTTTGAACAATGTTCTCATCCATCTGAGCTTGCCGAACGATAGTTTTGCATTGGTCTTAAACGCGTACACAGCCGTTTTATGCGTCTGTGCAATGTACTACACATCTTTAGTACGGCAACTATGTTCCCCCTCATACTAAGCGACTGGTGAACGCTTTTGTTTGGTTTGTTTTTACTCTCGCCTTTTTTTACTTCGCTTTACATGTACTACGGTAGTACTGACTTAGATTTTTGGCTGAATTCTTCGAGTAACTTAGAGAGATGGATAGTGATCGTGAGTCCGATTTGGAGGACTTTTTTGAGCCAGATACGAACTCTGATTTATCAGATGATTTATCGATCCCGAAAGAGAAGAAGCTCAAGTGCAGTGGCAAGGGGAATTCGACCATTATGTTTGAACCCCTCGCAGAAGACGCGCCAGGGCATGGTGAAGGGGTCGCGGGGGAAGGGGCCGCGGGTGAAGCTGCTGCAGCTGCTGGAGAAGAAAAGTGATCACTGCAAATTGTACTCCACTCGCTTGGCCCTTGCCACTCTGCCCGCGTGAGCATACCTTTGCGACCCACAATTTCCGTAGATTTTCATCTTTAGGAAAATGATGTACGTAGGCTTACATCATCTTTAGGGGTCTTGCTACAGCCCGCAACTACATGTATACACCGATTTGGCATTATTGATGAAATTGTGTCCCAAAATCAAAGTTATTGTGATGAATTACAACATGTAAACACACGAAAATATGCAATGCAAATGGTCGATGCGGTGAATGTCATGCTCGGCACCGGGCTGGGCCTGCCGGGGCCTGCGGGCGCGCACGGTATATAGGTTGGTGGAATATTTTCCCTTACTTCTCGTACGTCACAGATCACGTGATTATGATGTCGCTCGATGGGGTTTTTTTTAGGGGCGGGGCTTATGACTGTGTAAATCAGCAAAAATGTACTTTTCAAATGATTATGAAATACGACTGAATGCATAAAAAAGTGTGTGATAGATATTTTTGGGCTCCTGATGACTCCTTCCTACGAAAAATGGGCAATTATTTTTTTATCTTAGTCATCCTTTAAGGTCGGATTTCCCTTTAATTGCGAACGTAAATTTTTCGACACTCACGGAACCATCACTATGTGGGGCTGTGTCAATTTCGGCGCAGTCACGACCTCTAAGTTGAAGAGGTAAAAACGGCAATATAATCAGCCAAATTTTGAGAAAATACTTCCTTCTACATTTTAGGATGATAAAATATCTGATTTCAAGCCAGATTCTTCAAAAGAATCTTTATCATCTTGATCAAGTGAAATTTTCAGGCTGTTTTTGGCCGGCAATCTTGCTCCTTTCCAGCACACATATGTGCTAGAGATCACACACTGGCTGGGAGGTAATACATGTACCTTGCGGTATGAAGGTACAAAGTGTGAGGTTATCTACAATAACCTCGCATAAGTGTGAGTGCTTTTTCGACCAGTCCATGTCAAGACCATGACATAGCAAGTTTTCCAAGGCAACAGACAGAGCTGGAATCACCAACTTTGGAGCAAAATATCTCACTTTGAAGGCAATTTCTGATACATCAAATCGGTGAGTGTGCTTACTGATGATACTGCCTTTCACTTGAACACCTTTTTGACCTTCTGAAAGGATTAATTTAAAAAACTGGTTTTTATATTGGTAACCCTATTCCAAGGGACAAAATACTTTTTTTGAGAATGGCCCATTGATAAAGTGATTTCCCACATGCCCCTAAGTACGAGAAAACCAGGAAAAAAAAGGGAGAGAGCTAATGTTAGCTCAGTACAGTGTAGCTGTACGAGCTCTGTGGCTTATCAATCTGGTACTGGCCACAGAGCTGTAGAGCCCATGCCATTATGGCGCTTGGAGGCAGGTGTAAACACAGAAATACTTTGCCTCATAATCACCCATTCCCACGCACGGTGAACCTTGCAAACCACCCTCGGTGTTTGCTAAGATAAGATGGTTCTGGACTTCTGGTCATATTCGACCAGAAAAATTAGCAATCACAATACCAAAAAAGATTATATCTACACAGTTTCGGCAGGACGGATGAGAATTTTCTTACCTTGCACATGTAGTCAGTCAATTGTCATTTGCATGAGAAACGATGACGCAACTGCCCCGAGTTGGCACTAGTCTAGCTTAGACTAGAGTCTGTGATGTGGACGTATTTAGTTATTTCGTTCATACAACTATTAAAGCGTTGTGCGTCACAGTCGTCACTGCATGCTTCTATCCACTGAACTCTACGTGGAGTTGAGTGCGTCTATGATCCCGCGCGAGTGCGAGCGAGATGGTGTGATCATGAAGTCCATGCATGGCATATAATCAGTGGACTTCGCACCGTCCACGCATAGCCTGGAAGGCTCTTTGAAGAGTAAAAAAAAAAAAAGCTGACGCTACTCTTCAAAGAGCCTGGTTTTTTAACCCCACTCTACAATATAGAAGCCATTTTAGAGTCTAAAGAACCTCCTGAAAATCACCTTTACCGTGAGCCAGCTTCTCTCATCTCCTCTTCACCATAGCTTTAGAATATTAAAACCCCATTTTTTACCCTAGAATTAAAAATATTGGGGGAAAAATGTAAAATATTAATTTTAATGGTTACCGGTAGTCCGAACGACGCCCCGAAAAAGCCTCCGCAGCTTCACTGCGCTCGTAGACCCGGAAGTGTCCCGTAATGTCATCGACCTACAGTCACTCACGCAATTTTCAGATCCACCATACGTTAGACAAGACCGCTACTGCATGCATGCATGCAGAAGACGCACAATCAAAATGCGTGCGATGCCCGCGTGCTTGGAGCGGTCTTGTCTAACGTATGGTGGATCTGAAAATTGCGTGATTGACTGTAGGTCGATGGCATTACGGGACACTTCCGGGTCTACGAGCGCAGTGAAGCTGCGGAGGCTTTTTCGGGGCGTCGTTCGGACAACATTCAACCTATCGGTAACCATTAAAATTAATATTTCACATTTTTTCCCCAATATTTTTTAATTCTAGGGTAAAAAATGGGGTTTTAATATTCTAAAGCTATGGTGAAGAGGAGATGAGAGAAGCTGGCTCACGGTAGGTGATTTTCAGGAGGTTCTTTAAACCCGGCGCACACTGTACGATCCGACTGCGATCCGACTGATTTTTGATCGGATCGTGTAGTGTGCTATAGCTTATGACAGCGATCCGATTAGTCGCAGGACAATCGTAGACCAAATCGCAGAGATTCGACATGTTGAATCTTTTGCGATGAGTCGTGCGATTTTAATCTTTTGGCCAATCAGGATGGTGCAAAATGATGACGTCAGCGTCAATTTGCTTGAGATGATCTCCAAAACCAGGAAAAAGCTCATCGCACAAAAAAGCAGCTGAAGTTGTACGCACACAACGCACAACTCGCTCCCACAACTCTGGCGGGCTGAAACCTGTGTACCGTAGACTGTGCTTGCTGATCCACTTAGCAGTGAAGGTTGAGGATGTTTCCTCTTACCGTATAACTGGACGGTACGGTCTGGGCGAAACAAAATAGACTAGTTAGAAAATGAGCAAGAGAAATAATATTAGTCAGTATTCATAAGCAACAGCCAGCCTGTTTCAGGAAAAGACTTCGAGGAGTGTCAAAGTCAAAAGCGACTCAATTTACCTTCAATCAAGACAAGACCAGTCCCAGCTATCCAGTTCGAGGTAAGCAACAAGAATTTATTTTCAGATCTAACAAAATGTTAGCTCTGCAAAGTAATTGTTAAAACTAAAGTAATAAAAGTGAAGAACTTAATTCTTTTTCTTCTTCTCCTCGATCCTCCTCCTCCTTCTTCTTTTTCTTTTTCTTCCTCTTCATCTTCTTTTAAATTTTATTCTGAGTTCTTATTTTTCTCCTCCTCCTCCTCCTTTCGTCTTCTTTTTCTCAGACTCATCCTCCTTTCTTCTTCCAATTCTTCTGCTTCTTCTCCTTCTTCTTCATGGATCTAGGCTAGAGAGTCTACTCTGGAGTCTAACATGTCATTTAGATCTTGATCTAGATCTAACTCGGCTTAGATTTACATTTTATTTTATTTTTCTTTCTTTCTTCTTCCTCTTTTTCTTTTCCTCTTTTGCCTCCTTTTAATTTCCACACATGCTCAGCCCAGGAGGAGTTCCTGGAACTATTCATGGAGATCTAGATCTATGTCAATATTTTTTAGTTAACGTTAGATCCAACAGTTCGACCTAACTTGATCTAGTCTATTATTTAACTTAGGCTAGATCCAATAATAATATAGATCTAGTAAAAAGGTAGAATAGATGATCTAGATCTAGATCTAGATTCTAACCGTGTTTAGAAACTTTAGTTGGAGAGTCTAACGCACGTTAGACCATGGTCATGGTTAGACCAAGTAACGTTAAGTCTGGTCTAGACTGAGTAAACCAACTAACTGTTAAATCTGATGATGAATAGATCATACCCCCACTAACAATGGATAATTATGCCTGTTTACGCCCGTATTCATTCCTGAATTGAATTCCTACTTATTTTTAAATATTGATCTATATTCTAACTGTTACATCCAGCAACAGAATAAATCAGATTCTAGAGAAATGTTAGAAAAGGGTAAACTTCTACACAAGATCCGTTTTAACAAAAGATTATATCTGTTAGGTCTAGTCTAATTCGACCTAATCTAAATATTTCTAATTGGTAGACCTGTTTATATGTTGTTAGCTTTAACAACTTAAGTTGGATTTATAATTTTGTGTTTGGCCATTTATTATTTTATTTATTTAGATCTAAGGACATATTTATTTCTCTATCAACAAACATTTACATTGGGTATTTTTTAAATTACTTTTAGACCATCTAAAATTTTGCCTGTATTTATTGAGGGGGGCAGCTCAATAATTTACAGTTACAGTTTCTATCCAAATATCAAAGTGTACATTTAGGGAAAAGATATAGACTGAGTCAATCTCTCTTATACAAACTAAACTAAGTTCAATTTTAGTTCGCCATTAAATACCTCAGCTTTTGCAACCTAAAAATGAGCATGTGATGATAGACCTCAGACTATAAACCAAAAAATGTATTGTGGTTTCAATTTCAGGTACAAGTGCTGCATAAGGATGACTAACTTGGCTTTCAAGATTGGACAAAGGGGGGCTACCTACTCAAAAAAGACCTGATACAACAAGTACCCAGAAGGTGTAGTAGCTGCATAACATTTGAGGCCATCACATGTATCATCTATATTACAGGTGAGATTAGATATTAGCTTTAAAAACTGCCCTTTCTTGGGAATACCGGTATACACAACTAACTTGACTAACTTGACTAACTTGTTTCACAGTAAAACAAAATATGTTGGGAACGATTGGTATAGCCATGCTAGTGTCAAGAAGACTTCATTCAATATGTTTAATTTTTTTTTATTATTTTTTTTTTTTATTATTTTTTTATTATTATTATTATTATTATTATTATTATTATATTTTTTTAAATTTATTTATTTATTCATTTTTTTATTTTTTTTATTTTTTTTATTTTTTTTTTTTTTTATTTATTTATTTATTTATTTATTTATTTATTTATTTATTTTTTTTTTTTTTTTTGGGGGGGGGGGGGTATTTGGTAAATCAGAGAGAACAAGAACTGTTCTTGCGACTGCCACCCTCCCCCCCCCCCCTTCTGTAACATTGTCCCTGTCTTCCCTGATCATATCTATACCGTTTGCTTCATGATGTCATTGCAAATTCAGATATTGTTTATTCGCCACTATACAATAAGATACAACTATATTTTTTCTTCCAGATTCAATATAAATATACTTTCAAATCATAGACACTTTGTAATAATTTATACATGTGTGTATAGCAGGACCTTTTCATTATTTTCTCTCCAGATTGATGAGGCATTGGCACTGACAGGGAGGACCCTGAAGAATCTCCCAGACATTGGCAGTCACAGACGATGAATGTAAAGAATTAAGAAAAAGGCAGAGATATATCAATATGAGGGGGGTATTGAAAATAAAAGTATGATGAAGATAATAGTCCATTCTGTGCTACTCATCCTTACGACAGAACAGGGTTGGCGGATTTAAATCGCTTTGATTTAAATCACCTCGATTTTTAAAAAAAAATCACTAATTTAAATCATCCCTATAGACTTGTGTATTATATACAATGATTATGTTTTAAAAATGATTTTTCAAATGAAAATAATGGCAAATTTGCACATTTAGGCATTGAAAGGCACAACAATGCTGATAAATGCTTTCATAATTCCATTTTTACCCCTACAAACCCAACAAAATCCTACTGTTCAGACAAATCTTAAATGGAAAAGAGAATTAACCCGGATTTTTTTGCCAATGTTTATCACTAATTCACTTCACTTCCAAAAACTTTAGGCTTTGAGAATAATGTTTGTGATGTGATTTTATTTTGTTATCAAACAAGATTTAACTTTATATGTGAAATCTTACAAGGAAAACTTACAATGTTTAACCTTTAAGGTGAAAAGACTACTTACAAATTAACTTTAATGATTCATCTACATGTAATACAGGTCCATGGCCAAAACATATTCTCATTTTCGTTCATTCACATCATTTATCACTCACTGATTTAAATCTCTTTCACAGACAATGTTGTACTATGTCAAAATAGAGGTAAGAAAAGAAATCATATTTATGGTTGGGTAACAGGGTTGATAGTATTACTAAAATTTGTTCATGTATGCTGGATGTGGGGGAGGGGCATTGTTATAATCCATTGGCATCTTTGTTTTCATGTTTTCATGTTTTTGGCAGTTTGTCCATGCAGGTGTCCAAGCGTATCCTTGCATGCATACTGTGCGTTTGTATACGTCCATATGTTATTTCTTATTACTGCTAGAACTTCAGAGCTGCTGATTGGTTTTTAATGAAACTTGGGTCAAATATGTACCAATAAACTGATTAGACTTTGAAGTTCAAAAGTGCAAGGGCCTTGTACATGTCTGTTTTTACCTTGTTACTGCATTGTCGTTATTGCTGATCACACAAGAGACATTCAAATTTAGATGCAAGGTTTTAGCCCGTTACAAAGAACTTAAAATGTTATGGGAGTGTGGAGGCATAAATATTGGCTGCGATGCAGTTAAATTGCTCAGTTGAAATTTGTAACAATACTAATTAACATTTTTGCAAGGAACTCTGAAACTCTCCAAAACTTTAACTCTGAAATCTAACCGGTTTATCCTTGCATCACAGTACATATGCCTACTTGACAACTCTGAAGTCTATTCAAATCATTGCTGCCTAAGAGAACCTACTTGACCAAGTTTAATTAAAATCCAATCAAGTGGTCCTGAAGTTAATGTGATAACAAGAATATAACAAACCGACATACAGATAGACAGACAGATGCACTCAAGGATGGAACTCTGAATGCACAGCCCAAAAATGTCCCCCGCTCCTTTAGAGTGGAGGCACAAAGGCAATTTTGAATTTGAAATAGACAATTTTTGCTTCTTTTCGAGAGAATTTTTAAAAAGTTGATTACATAAAATTCATGTGATTCAAATGTAAAACACAGATTTCATTTTCTTAAAGCACCGATTTTAATCAACCTTGATAACTAATATGTATGAGGAAATAATGATGGAATAAAAATTCTCTATAGGCAATTTCATATTTGAAATATATGTACATGTACACATTTGGTGCCTCTGGAAGAAATTTTTTCAAAAATTGTTATTGGTTACGTAATATTTTTTAACTGGGCTAAATTACAAAGTAAACTGTTAAGAACAATGCTAGGGGTAAAATTTATGATAAGATTAAGATTGATGCTATTATTACGTTAAGATTTCTTTCTAATTGAACATAATTTCTGACCAAATTTTAAGAAAATCAAAAAAATCAAAAAAATCCGATTTTTTTTATTTTAAAAAAAAAAATCAAAAAAATCGCCAACCCTGCGACAGAAATCAGACAGTAAAAAAGGCAAATATCTAAATTCTTATATTTTGCAGCTGCCCTTAGTGGGTCATCATCATAGGCATGAGTTTGAGGATTTTTTTTCTAGAATTGGCAAGACTGAACAGTACAATTACATATATGCTTTGCTATTTTCATTATCCAGTAAGTTGAAAAGAATACCCAAAATTGAATTTAATGCAGTTAAACATAATATTGCAAGTTAGACCAAATTTAGATTCAATTAAAAATTTCCATTTGAATTTATTGCTTACTCTATAGTTAATATATTGCTTCATATTTCTGAAAACTTAACATTCTGCAAAGTTTGTATGTGTGGAATTACACAAGCTTATCTGTAAAGGGAAGAGGGCAGTTTTCAGTCATTAGATTCCCATCAATTACAGATTAACTATAATTTTGAAACGTGAAAGTCCACACTAATCAAAGTGATAAAGGAGCTCCGTAATAGCAGCCTCCCCCCCCCCCCCCCCTCTTACCACCTTTCCTGACTTTACAGATAAAATCACTATATTTGCACTGCATGCATTTGAATCTAACTGTAAGTATATAGGAAAACAATCCCATTTGTTTCTGTCATCATAATCAATGAAATCAATCGTGTTTCAAAGTTCAATGACTGAGAAGCAGATATTTTGTTTACTGGAGGACATATAACATCATGTTATCCTTAATAAATATTAGAAAACAGCACGGAAGGCAAAAAATGGAAATTATGATCGCCAGAAACAAATGAGAAGAGTTGTCCGACACTATAAAATAATGTCACCATGGTCACATTACAATTTCACCAATTTGATATTCTCAAAGAATTTGTTATCTTAACATTCACAAATTTCGTATAGTTTGTCCCATCATTTTCACATGTTCATGAATCTAATGAGATCTATGAATCTATGAATTCTCAAGGAATTTGTTATCTCAACATTCACAGATTCTTGATTTATTGATCAGCTTGTTTCATTCATTAAATGATTTAACAAAATAAAGAAGCTTGGTAATGAAACTTTGTTTAATGTTGAGTTTCAAGGCGTCGTATGAATGTCTGAAGAACCATGCCAGAAATTGTGCAATCTACATGATTGTACATTACATGATGGAAAAGGGGCATGCTTATAGCATGTCTAAGATTTCTCATCAACATTGCTACATGCATTTTGAAGTACTTCCAGAGCAGAAAAAATAATAGAGAACTAAAATAAAGGAGAGGTATGAGATGTTCTTTGTAGGTTTGCATGGTGGTACGGATAACATGAAGGGGTTTACGGTTCACCATGTGGTTAGTCCTGAAAAGGACTGTTGGGTTAAGAGGAGAAGAAATAGAAAGAGGAGGAGAAGTGGAAAGGCGAGAAAGATGGAGTGAGAGAGTAGAGTATTCTTTCTTGAAATTAGGTGAAGTCCTAAGAAGGACTATAAACCAAAAGAGATGCGACGAGTAGAGAAGGCGATGAAGTGAGGTGAGATGGCTCAGTCATTAGGAGAGGTATGAAGGAAATAAGAATAAAATTGCTAGATAAAGCTGGTTTATGGAGAAAAACAATGAGTCCAACAATATCAGTGGCGGATCTACGGGAGGGGGGGGTTTAGGGGGTTTAAACCCCCCCCTTGGGCTGCCAAGTAAACATTTATTTGGGCAAAAAAGAGAAAAAATAGAGCATGCAAGTATGCTTAAAATCGCAAGCTAGCAACCCTAAAAATGAAAAATCTCCCTACTGTAGGAGGGGGGATACCCCCCTCCCACACCCTCCCCCCTCGCTCGCTTCGCTCACTTCCAAGTAAACATTTATTTGGGCAAAAAAGAGAAAAAATAGAGCATGCAAGTATGCTTAAAATCGCAAGCTAGCAACCCTAAAAATGAAAAATCTCCCTACTGTGGGAGGGGGGATACCCCCTCCCACACCTTCCCCCTCGCTCGCTTCGCTCGCTCGGGCTCGGTCTCTACGCTCCCTCGCAACACCCAGCTCAGCCCCTCAAACCCCCTCCTTGGAAAAAAGCTAGATCCGCCCCTGAATATATCTGAAAATAAATGTTTCCATACAAATGATTTGGAGTTAATTATTGAATTGGAATAGAAGAAAACTTCAGTTATGGGCAATTCCAGCGTGACAGACGGGACATCCAACCCTCACTTTTTTCTGTTTCTACTTGATATTTTATATTTCATTCAAAAGCTTATTTTGATGTATAGATGTGATTTATAGGGTTTGGTCAACAAAATGGGGGAAATTTTTTTTTTCAAGCCCCGCCCCCAAATTGTGGGCCGGGCTTCAAATTCAGCGTGACAGACGGGACATGAATTTACCAAGCCATTTCTGCTTTGATACTTTTCGACTAAGCTCTCCTCACTGGAAAATCTTGAAACAAAATATGTGTATTCATGTTATTACTTGTTGGTACCTTTATGAAACCTGCTACTATACATTTGAAATTTCATCTTGCTTTTGGGAGAAAATGCCAAAAAGTAAGCGTGACAGACGGGACAATAAAAACGTGACAGACGGGACAAATTGAGATTGTACACAAAATACAATTTTTAAAGACAACCAAATTTCCAGCACTAAATACCTTATTCTCATGCTCTAAAGGGGTTAAAGGGTCATCTTTAATATCATGAAACATAATAGTAAAAGGATCTTAATTTCTATCCATCGGAAAATTTTCATGTAGTCCCATCCATATATATATTTGCTGTAGATGCAAAACGTGACAGACGGGACATTACTTTATGATCAATAATTATCTTCATAATTTCGAATTCTAACAAGTTAGCAGCAGAAATGAATTTCCCCCCTACCAAAGAACAAGACTACAAAATTTTATTCCAAAACAATGATCCAATTTATTGTAAATGCAAAAAGTACCTTAAAAAACGTGACAGACGGGACAAACATCATTTGACCTTTGACCTCCTTTAAATCAGAAGAATTTTTTTTTTTTTTTTTACTTTTTGTATATAGACATAAAATTCCCCTTATTCATAACCAGATTTGATTAAATTTGTTATGATAGCAGATGAAATCTCTAAAAATGACTCAAAATGTAATTAACCATATTTTACCATAAAAATGTGTTATTTCATTTATGGGTTTAAAAATGGCTATTTTGGGTCAAAATATTTTTAAAAATTAAAAAATTGAATATGGTTCCATACAGTTCAAATAATGCTTATTCAACTGGCATAGAAGGAAAATGTTCAAATTACACTTTGTATTTTCACCAAAAGTTGACTTTTTCATGGAATTACCCATATAGAGAAGTTGAAAGAAAGGGATTGAGAGGAAGGAAGAAGAAAATATGAGTATACATAAGAAAGAGAGAGAGAGAGGGGGGGGGGATGAATTATGGATCAACATTGAAAGATGATTTCGAAAAAAGAAAAGTTTGAGTGAGAAAGAGAAAGGGGGAGGGGGCTGAATTATTTAACATTTTTTTAAAATCTGGAACTCCCTTTCCCCTTTTCATTCTTTCCACCCTATGTCTTCCTACTTCGAATCAATTTCTCTCTTTGTCCCAATCTGTCTCTCACTCTATTAATCTTATTCTTATTCCAGTATTTCCTAGTTTTCTCATGATCCCCCCCCCCCCTCTCTCTCTCTTGCTTCATTTCTTTCTCCTTCCTGTTAACTCCTCTCATTTTTACTCTGTCTTGCTCTTCTCACATTCTTTCTATCTCACTTGAGACTCTCCCTTCTTTTTTTTTAGGGGGGGGGGGGCCCGGGGGGGGCCCGGGGGGTTCTTTCCTTCTTTCTTTCCATCTCGGCTCAATGTTACTTTTCTACAATATGGGACCTGCCTGCATCTTTCCCAATTTCTTCTCTTACACTCAGTCTCGCCTCCCCTCCCCCTCCCCACCATCTCTCTCTCTCTCTTTCTCTCTCTCTCCCGCTCTACTTTTCAGTGTCTCAGTTTTACTCTGTTATTTCTCTCTTTTCATTTCCACCATTCTTTTCACCTCTTCCATTTCTTGCCCACTCTTTCTCATTCCCTTCATCTGACTCTCTTTATTTTACTCAATCTTTCTCATTTTCCCGTTAATAACTCTACAGCCCCCCCCCCCCCTCTCTCTCTCTCTCTTTCATTCTCTCTTAATCCCTTATTCTTTACTCTCCCTCCCACTTCCCCTTGATCGAAGTCTATGGCCCAGCAGACATGTCGGCATCCTCTTTCTCATAACTATACCGTCTGATATAGTTCTCATTCATACCCCGGTTTCTCAGGGCTGGGTCTTGTGACTATCTATAAAAAAAAAAAGATTAACCTATTTGGTGTAGACGATGCATTTATCCCTTTTCCCGACTGTAAAAACAGCCCAATTTGTTTTGTAAATCAATTTTATTTTCAGACGAGATACTTGTCTTCTTAATTGGTATAATGATATACAGGACATGATGAAAATGGTTACTCCGATGCAAAATACGCACGCGCTGCAAAATCATCGGATATCTAGGTTTTAGTGGAATCGTACAGTCTGCGATGTGCTGCGACTGCGATCCGATTGGGCTCACAGTCGCAGAGCCATCGGATCGCAGTCGGATCGTGCAGTGTGCGCCGGGCTTTAGACTCTAAAATGGCTGCTCTATTGTAGAGTGGGGTTAAAAAACCAGGCTCTTTGAAGAGTAGCATCAGCTTTTTTTTTTTACTCTTCAAAGAGCCTTCCAGGCTATCCACGCATGGATAAATGAACAGTGTGCGCGCGGGTTGTTCATCTATCCAATTCCAATGCATAGACGTGATTCACATGCCATGCATGGACTTCGCGATCGCACCATCTCGCTCGCACTCGGCTCGCGCGGGATATAGACGCACTCAACTCTACGTAGAGTTCAGTGGAGAAGCATGCTGCTAAATGAAAATATTACTCAAAAATTCTCTGACAAGGAAAAAAAAAAAAAAAAAAGAAGTTTAGAATCTACTAGAGAAAATTCTCTGACAAGAAAAAAAAAAACACACCAGAATTCTGCTAAAATTCTGCTAAATTTTGTCAAATTATGCCTAGCATAATGCTAGATGCTAAAGCGGTCAAAATTCTGCCAGAAAGCAGAATTCTGCCAACTCTGGCAACCTTGCTTGGCTCAGTAGCTGACTTGAGCGCGCCAGCTCGAGGGAATTCCCCTTAATTTGACGTCACACAACGGGGGATTTTTCACATCCAAATTTGGGATACGGCTGCCATTTATTTGATTTCGTCACTACAGAATGCAGGAAAAAGAATAGCTTACCACACTTCCTTTATCACTTGCCAATTCAAGAACGTCTTTGGGATAGCAGCTTCATGTATATACAGCAGTAGTTCGTTCGTGTCCGTAAACGAAGATCGTTTTCTACAACTAGCAGTTTTTATTATCGTCTCGAAGTACATGTATCTAAGCTACATGTAGCTATATACAGGCGAACGCTAAAATGGCGATGGCCTAATTACGTCGCAACTTAACTATATTATTACTATTGTATGATTCGCGTACGTCGGTGCACGTACGTACGCCCACGTACGTGCGTTTATATATGTACCCCATAGACGTATTATAGATGATGTACCCATAGACTGTACCATGCATGGTACCGCATGGTATACCATGCATAGACGGTACATGCTATGCATAGACAAAGGTACGGTTAATTTGTCAATGTGCATGTGAAGTAAGTGTATGAGCGCGCGCACGAATGATGAGGGCTGCTGCTATATTAGTAGTATGCTGTGCATGTGCTTTTTGATTTGATTTGATTTGATTTATTTGTCAAGTTCAAATATACACATACATAAAATAAAAATTCATGAAAGCTTGACAGGATGACCCATGAAAGCTCGAGAGCTTATTTACAATGGGGTCCTATAAACAGAGCATTACAAGACAATTATGGAAATGTATGGCATTAGTTCTTATATACACTCTTAAAATGTTGGGTAAATTTAGTTGGGTAACTGCTGGTTGGTTAAAAATATTCCCAATTCTGGGCTATTATTAACCAACTGGACTCTCGAGTGGTGTAACCAATATTGGTCAATACTTTTAAGGCCTACCTGAATATTGGGCATATACCAACAGTATTTGGTAATTATGGGTTGGGTACTTGTTGCCCTGTAGTTGTGTAATTTTGTCACATTTCCTTTGCCAGTTGGGTAAATTTTGTTGGGTAACTGATGGTTGGTTAGAAATTCGCTTTTGCCCAACTTGTGGTAAATATTTTTACCCAATATTGGGGAAAACACTTATATGAATATTCATGAATTTTTAGTAGCGTATGGTTTGGGGTGGCCCGATTTACTAACTGTCACCGAATGCATAAAAAATATAAGGGGTATATAAGAGCTTGCACTAGTTTGCACTAACTAGATAGGATAGGACTAGGATAGGATAGGTTAAGATATAGGATAAGATAGTTTAAAATAGGATAGGTTAGGATTGATTAGGTTAAGACCCATGCAGGAGGACGTAACAAGCAGATTTCATTTTTTTTTACCTAGGTTGGAGGAAAAAGGAAACAATAAATTGGGCAGCTGAATTTCCCCAACCACATGATATTTGTTACCAAACAGCTGAACAAATAGAGGGTTGGGCAATCCTATTGGGTAAGATTGGTTGGGCAATAATTACCCAACTGAGAATATAACCAACAGTTGGGCAATCGTAGAGTTGGGTAAAATCTAATGGGTCACCAACTGATGGGCAATTTGCCCAACAACATAGTAAATGGATTGCCCAACATTAGTTGGGCAAATTTTAACCAAAAGTTGTGTGGACAGTATGTTGCCCAGTGTTGGTTAAAAATTGGGCATTTTTTTGCCCAACTTTTTTAAGAGTGTACAGATGAAACATATTTACAGAAAAGTATAACAGCAACAAAACTGAATGAAGAAGAAAAAAAAGAGTTAAACCCAAGAATAAAACAATACATATAAATAAGAACAAGGTATAGAGAAAAGAATATTGATCTGAAAATCTTAGCCATATCACACAAATGTGTAAATCATGTCACTTGTTTCTATTCTCTTAGACTCAAGTGATAGGAAATCTTTTAGAAATCTCTTAAATGTGCGAAGTTTCCTATTGCTTTAATGTGATTAGGGAGGGAATTCCAGTGTTTGATTGCATTATAATAGAAGCAGTTGCCAATACTGCCTACTCGTTCGGGCAATGTAAAGTTATATTGACTATTTCTTGTTTCGTAATTATGTAAATCAATAACAAGATTAAAGTTGTGGCCAATATAATGATTCGCCCTCGAGTGATATATTTTGTGCGCGTGATGTAGTATGAGTTGTTTTGATCTTTGACTGACATCAAGTAGTCCAACTGCAGATAACTCATTATAGCCAACGTGCGTTCTTGGGCCTAAACAAAGAATAAATCTAACCATTTCATTTTGAATGATTTTTAATTTCTTTTGTTCCGACTTGCCTAAATTGGTATACCACGCGGCGTTAGCATAGTCGAATAAGCACTGAATGAGAGCAAAGCACAGAATACGTCTTGCATATGAATTCATGCAATTTTCGTATCTGTACAAAAATTTCAAACGGGAGTTAGCTTTTTTTACTATAGAATCTACTAAGGATGAAAATGAAACCTGGCTTGTTAAGTGGACGCCTAAATATTTTACAGATTCTTTTCTCTGAATTATTTGATCTTTGTATGCTACTTTGAAACCATCAGATTTTTTAGCATTGCCTTTGCTACAAAACAAAATGCTTTCTGTTTTACCCAAGTGTAAAGAGAGCTTGTTGTCTGTCATCCAATCTACACATATTGACAGCTCTTCATTGAGTTTTTCCTCAACAGATTTTGGATTAGAATTTGAATAAAGTAATACACTGTCATCGGCATATAATAATAGCTTACAATCTTTTACACAAATACACATATCATTTATATAACTCGTAAAGAGTATTGGGCCTAAAATGCTCCCTTGTGGAACTCCACAAGTTATTGGAAGTAATTTTGAATATACATCATGGATTGCAACCAGCTGGTGTCGGTTTGATAAGTACGATCTGAACCATGCTAAATTCGCCGTACTGAATCCCATTACTTGTAGTTTTTTCAATAATATCTCGTGATTAACAGTATCGAAAGCCTTTTGTAGGTCAAGAAGCACCATACCAACGAAGTGCCCATGTGAGGTTTCGGTCCTCACGTAATCTGTTAAATGAATTAGGCTTGTTTCAGTCGAGTAGTCGTGACGAAAGCCAGACTGAAAATCATATATTAGATTTTTTTTCCTTTGTAGTATTTTTCAATTTGATTTCATGAACCGATTTTTCCATAATTTTCGAAACTACACTTAATACACTAATTGGTCTATAATTTCCAACATCAGTGTTTTGTCTTTCTTTTTATACAGCGGTGTCACTTTAGCTATTTTCATATCGTCAGGAAAAGTACTCGTCATAATAGATAGATTGATTATAAAACAAAGAGGTCTAAATAAAGTTTTTGCGCCATCTTTCAAAAATTTAGCAGGAATCAGATCTAGACCCGTACCTTTGGATACGTTTAATTTACGTAACTCATTATACACAAATTGCTCACTAACTGGTAATAGCTCAAAGCTATCTTCAGTTACACCTTTTTCTTCGTAAAACTCATGAACACTGTTATTATTATCTACACTGAACAGGTTATTCAATGGAGGTAGTTTGTTAACTAAATTGGCAGCAAAATTTGTGAAATAAGAATTGAATTCATTGACTATCGCCATGTTATCATGACACAATTTTCCATTGATACACTCTTAAAAAAGTTGGGCAAAAAAATGCCCAATTTTTAACCAACACTGGGCAACATACTGTCCACACAACTTTTGGTTAAAATTTGCCCAACTGATGTTGGGCAATCCATTTACTATGTTGTTGGGCAAATTAAATTGCCCATCAGTTGGTGACCCATTAGATTTTACCCAACTCTACAATTGCCCAACTGTTGGTTATATTCTCAGTTGGGTAATTATTGCCCAACCAATCTTACCCAATAGGATTGCCCAACCCTCTATTTGTTCAGCTGTTTGGTAACAAATATCATGTGGTTGGGGAAATTCAGCTGCCCAATTTATTGTTTCCTTTTTCCTCCAACCTAGGTAAAAAAAAAATGAAATCTGCTTGTTACGTCCTCCTGGGTCTTAACCTAATCAATCCTAACCTATCCTATTTTAAGCTATCCTATCCTATATCTTAACCTATCCTATCCTAGTCCTATCCTATCCAGTCCTATCCTATCCAGTTAGTGCAAACTAGTGCAAGCTGTTATATACCCCTTATATTTTTTTATGCATTCGGTGACAGTTAGTAAATCGGGCCACCCCAAACCATACGCTACTAAAAATTCATGAATATTCATATAAGTGTTTTCCCCAATATTGGGTAAAAATATTTACCACAAGTTGGGCAAAAGCGAATTTCTAACCAACCATCAGTTACCCAACAAAATTTACCCAACTGGCAAAGGAAATGTGACAAAATTACACAACTACAGGGCAACAAGTACCCAACCCATAATTACCAAATACTGTTGGTAAATATATGCCCAATATTTAGGTAAAAAGTATTGACCAATATTGGTTACACCACTCGAGTGTCCAGTTGGTTAATAATAGCCCAGAATTGGGAATATTTTTAACCAACCAGCAGTTACCCAACTAAATTTACCCAACATTTTAAGAGTGTACTTATGACAGTCTCTTGAACTTTACTTTTCTTATTTTTTAATCCTAAGTTTTTCAAATTCTGCCAGAGTCTCCTTGAATCTTGTTTGTTTTCTTCTATCTGGTTTTGCAAATGCTCGAGCTTTGCCTTTCTTACTTTCCTTTGAACTAAATTTCGTAACGCTCGATATGATTTAGACAGCGTTTCGTCTTTCATATTTTTCTTCATTTTCTTGTAAGCTGCGTTTCTCTCTCTAATAAGGGACAAAATTTCTTTGTTCATCCAGATTTCTGTTCTTTGCTTTATTCTAACCTGTTTCCGTGGAGCAAGCATGTTTAAGGTTGAAATAAATACGTTTTGAAATTTTGACCATGCTTCATTTACATCTGTACAATTAGTTATCGATGACCAGTCGACGAGAGATAGCTGGGAATTGAATGTTTCTTCGTTATAACTTTTCAACGATCTTAAAGTAGCTGTTCTGTGCTGACCAATTGCAAATTTAGTACTTTTTCGTGTGCAAAAAGTGAAGGAATGGTCACTTATACCAAGATCAATTACACCATGCTGGCTGATTTTATTTTCCTTACTACAGATTACGTGATCTAGCAGAGATGAGCAAGTCGATGTGATTCGCGTTGGTTCATCAATGAGTTGACTTAAACCATTAAGATTTAATAAGTCGATATATTTTTTGGAGAAAGGAGAATTGTGAAGGAGACATATATTCATATCCCCTAAAATGATAATTTCTTCATCTTTGCTCATATTTTCTAAAGAATTTGACAAATGCTCAATAAATTTATTATTTTTTGGAGGTCTGTATAAAACACCCACCACGATTGGTCTTAATCTTGGTAAAAGCACATTAATCCATAATGATTCAGTAACATCGGTTTGCATATCAACGTTAATGTTGAATGCGACATCATTTCTTATGTATAAACATACACCACCTCCAGGTCCTGACGATCTGTCATGGCGTACGAGTTGATCTACATCTATATTAATTTCTTCATCGTTCACGGAGTCATTTAACCATGTTTCTGTGAAAGCAATGATTGCCAGACTCTTTCTTTTAAAAAGAGTTCTTAGTTCCGAAATCTTATGCAGGATAGATCTTACATTTAGATGTACAAAATGAAGACCTCTTCAAATCTTTTTTCAAAATCCTGATAAAGAGCCGTTTGATCGTTTAAGCTTTTGGGCCGTAAATTTGGCTCAGAAATATTTTCGGGCGTATCTTTCGTACGTTTTTTCTGTAGCTTTGCCATAGTCATCAAATAAAGAATCACAAAAAGATGGTAAACAACAGGTTAAACAAAACCAATTTTCATCTGGGTTCATGTATAGGCTAGTATATACTTCCAGAGTTACTCCTTGACAGTGAATGTGATACCATTTTTTACAACTGAAGCAGAGAAGGCCGTGCTGGTTTGATTTTACTGGTTTTTCACAGTTTCCGCACGGAAACTTGTATTTTGGGCCCGGGTTTGATTCTACATCGCCAGAAAGTAATAAGAGAAGGAGAACAATAAAATTCATATCTCCAAAGTCTTGAAATTGAATACATTTGTTATACAAACGAAAAATATATAAATTTTTGTTTTTTAATTTTTTCTCGTAACAAATCGATCTGGCATTCATGTCATATATATAAGACACGACACAAAGTAGGCCCAGTGCTTTGTTGTACAGAATGACAATTTCAATTTTAGATTTTGTCATCAGGATGCAAATCATAGTATCATATTCTTGCTTCATCATAAGAAAAAAAAAAGTATATGAACATGTTTAACGATTAAGTAAGGACCTCACAAAGCGCAGATAGTCCTGCCATTCTCCTGCTGTCGTTTTCGACCCTGTAGTCTCGCTGTGGCTTTCGACATCACTGCTTACTGCGCTGGTCGTGGGTGCAGCTACGTCGGCGTACGACCTCCCATCAACAAAGCTTGGACGTCGATGTTTGAGTTGGGGTAGGATACGCCGGATGTTGGAAGCGAAAATACCTTGGCCAACTTTGTTGAGGTGGATACCATCTCGTCCAAGATGCTGCTCGCCGATGTTGTAGTTGCTGATAAAGCCCCAGGACTTTCGTCTGGCAGTCTCCCGTAAGGCTGAGTTGACGACGTCGACTCTTCTCATTTCGTACCGGGATTCCCATCTACAATGAACAATGCTGGAGATGATGACATGGAATCCCTTACCAGCCACGTCGTCGCATAGAGCCTTGATCTTGTCATGCAGGCTGTGGGGACCTTCATGGGTGTTGTTAGTGCCAACATGAATAATCACGGCACCGCCTGGCTTGATGTCGTCACACTCAGCTGAGATGTCTTCAGCCCTTGCTCCGGGATGGCACTGACAGCCCACCTTTTCAACTTTACTAAGGCGACGCTCTGATAAATGACAACGTTGCCAGAGTTAGCAGAATTCTGCCTTTTGGCAGAATTTTGACCGCTTTAGCATCTAGCATTATGCTTAGCATAACTTCACAAAATTTAGCAGAATTTTAGCATAATTCTGGTGTTTTTTAAATTTTTGCTTACCAGAGAATTTTTGAGTAAAAATACACCCCAAAAATGCTGATAACCCTTTTTTTTTCTTTTTTGTCAGACCATTTTGGTAGAGGATAGTTCCTACAACTCGCAATTACCTTTCAATTTGACGTCATAGAAATGAATATGTATAAGCTTGCGAAGGCAATGTAGGTAGTCTTGGTTCAAGTTGGAACACTAATAGGTCAGATATATGTCAGAGGAGTGTCTGGCGGCTTGTTAGAGCAGTCAATAATAGCATAATCGAAGTGGGGAGGGGAGGTGGAGGGACAGATTGAGGGGGGGGGGGGCATGGAGAGCCGACGTCAAAGCCCATTTGGGATGGATTTTTGCTTCCCTCATGGGCAGGGACGTCGGATGGGGGGGGGGGGGGGGGGGGAGGGCAATGGAGGTATATACATGTAGTACACTTCATGATTTTTAACGCCTCTGCATTGGCAGCTTCTCCATGGTACATGAAGCAGACAGCCGGCGGCGGAGCGTCTTTCAAAGTGGGGGGGGGGGGGCACCAGCAAAAAATGGGCACCTACAAGGGAGAATTTTGTGACATTGGTATTACCCGACAGTCTAATTAACATGATTAATACATTATCAAGTATCATCTTCTTCCTTTTTAGTGTGGTTCTGGACGCTGTTTCAGCTTCCCCTATTAGCATGATTCATTGTGTGTGATGGTCTAATGATCCATGTGCAAGCGAGCGAAGCGAGCGTGCAAAAAATTTCAGACTTTTTTCTAACGCTGAAGTCCTTGGTTTGTGCATTATTTACAGCTATATATATTGAAAAAGACAACAGCGAATCAATTTTTTTTTTTTTTTGGGGGGGATGTCGAATGGTCGTTTAATTTTTTCTTTTGGTTAATATCAACATACTTTACGGATATTCTTGTCATTGCTTGATTTCATAATAAGACCTAAGACCTAGCGAGCATAGCGATCGAGTTTTGGGGAAATTTTCAGAAAATATTGCCCTTACTTGGTGTAAATTATGGACACATTTCATCGAGTGGAATGAGAAATCCCTCACTTGGGGGGGGGGGGGGATAGGCATTATGCCATTTTTGTCTCCAGCTCCACTGCCTTACATTGTAGTTGTAGTAATATGGGTAACTGTTATAATAACTAAAGCCGCACCGATTATTTGAAGCAATAGATATGGCTCTTTTTGCATAAGAAACAGTGGGAAATATAGGTAAAATGGGGCATTTATCAGAAGAGGAAAGGGCGCTTATCAGAAGTGGAAAGGGGCACTTATAAGAGGTGAAAAGGTGCACTTATGAGAAGAGGAAAAGGACACATATTAGATAGGGAAACGGGATTTTTACTTCAATTAGATTTTTTAATTAAAAAAGGAAGAGATGAAAATTGAGCTGAATTTTCTGTAAAATCGGGTACCAAAAAGGAAAAATTGATGAATGAAATTTAGTTAGCTGTGCTAGAGTAATAAATAAATAATTGCAGGGCCCTCAGCAAGATCAGTAATAATACCAGTCTCTTCTTTATCTACTTTGGCATTACGCTGATAAGTGGACTTTTGAAATAATGTTAGATATACTTTTCTTTGTTTCTTTTAATCCTTTTTTATTCCTTGATTCAGTTTTCAAAATGAATATTACAAATTAACCATTAATTACACAATAATTCAACTTGACAATAAACACAATACAAATGATATAATTCCATAACTGCCATCCATAAATAAACAATCATATAGTGCAAATTAACTGACTGAACAAGGTATAAATTAAAACCTGGTAGGTGCAGAATATATAAAGGGGAATTGTATCAATGAAAATATATTTTTCAAAGCTGTTTATTATTTGTCCTTCTTCCGTCCAACATTCACAATAATGGAAATGTGTAATTTGGGGCCTTGGACAGTTTGTAGGGGGACTGTTGGTGGAGAGATGCTTCACAGTACCTCTTCTAGACACCCCCCCCCCCCCCCAGGGGCGGATCTAGCTTTTTTCCAAGGGGGGGGGGGGGGGGGTTGAGGGGCTGAGCTGGGTATTGCGAGCGAGCGAGGGGGGAGGGTGTGGGAGGGGGGATACCCCCCTCCCACAGTAGGGAGATTTTTTTAGGGTTGCCAGCTTGCGATTTTAAGCATACTTGCATGCTCTATTTTTTCTCTTTTTTGTTTTCCTATGCACATTAAATGTTTACTTGGCAGCCCAAGGGGGGGGGGGTTAAACCCCCTAAACCCCCCCCCCCCGTAGATCCGCCACTGCCCCCCCCCCCCTATTCAAACTTCCCCTTCTAATGATTCCTGCTAAGTGCGTTAGAATTTCTTTCAAGGCAAAACTATGAAGAAAAAGGGTCTTCAGGGCACTGCTCGCAAGCTGTCCTCGGGGACATGCCGGGCCTTTATTGGAACAACTTTATATCCCCATCCCCTGAGAATGATTATTGCCAAGTTTTAGTCATATCTTTTATATAATGCAATATGGACGAAGCACTTCTCGTTCCAGAAAGGAAGAGCTTTTTTTTGTTGAATTAGACAATTATGTTTTTGTTCGTTTGTTTTTTTTTTTTGAGGGCTCTATACGCCTGAGCCCATGTATGATCTTCACCGCGGGATGAAACCTTTTGTTGACAAAGATTAATACATATGTAGAGATTATATTTGAACAAGAATATTTCATGTAACCATCTTACACTTTCTCTCTCCCCATCTCTCCATTTGTCTCCCTCTATCTTCAACCCTCTTAACTTTTCATATCACATGATCACCCTTTCTCTCATGCTTTACATTCCCTCTACATTCCTGATTGCTATGTCTTTTGTTCCTCTCTTCATGTTCATTCCATGGATCAGTAGATTTGTTCTCTTTACTCTGATTGGTTTAGACCACATGATTATTCAGTTTAAATAATGTATATTTGTAGCAACTAATTTATATTCATAAAATCCTATGTATATTCATGTACTTACTTTCATTTGCAAATTATGTTATTTGAATATCTTATATTTACCACTGTTATACAAATATATAATATGCAAAATAAACCCCTGAGGTGGAGATACATGTAAGTGCAACACCTCAGGACAGTTCACCACAGGCAATCGAGGAGTCAACATGTCTTTTCTCTAAGTTAAAGGACCACGCCTAGATATACATGTAGCTTGCTCCATAGGCCACCCTACACATATAATAAATAAATGAGTTGTAGCCCCTGCTGCAACACCTGACTTAATCTGTCATTGTATATCATGTATATGCAGTTGATAAAGAGTGAAAGTATCGGAATTTAATTTCAAGGGTGTTTTGATCGATATATTTTGAAATATTTTGTTTTGCGTTCTGTGATGTGATTGTCTTCAATAAAAGTAGTTTTATTGAAAACAGTCACATCACAGAACGCAAAACAAAATATTTCAAAATATATTGTTTTGTTTTGTTTTATTTTGCGTTCTGTGATGTGACTGTCTTCAATAAAAATAGTTTTTCATCTTTGAAAATTATATTATTGCTGCTGCTACTTCCCCTCGTACTATAGCGCGTTCACTACTTCTGAAGTAGAATATGGCCCTGTTAGAACGTGATAGTTTGAGGTTAAAATAAAAGAATATTAAGGAGATAAATGAGGAAAAGATGGAGGGAGAGAGAGAGAGAGAGAGAGAAGGGCGAATGAAAAGGAGAGGGGGAGGGGGAGAGAGAGAGAGATTCACAATAAAATAATTATGGCTCAATGTATTTTGTTATGACGATCTTGTGATTTTGATCCTTTCGGGAAATTGGAATACCATGGCCAAAATTACTCATCTTTAAATTGCAGCTTGATTTTTAATGACTTTACTTGGTAGATAAACATGATTTAAATCTAAGATTAGTTCTTCCATATTATGTTACAATTATGTAGTATTAGTATTTGCCCCCCAAAAGAAACGAAAAAATAAACCAAATAATGTTTATTCTTCATAAAGAACGAATAGCTTTACAAACGCAGGCAGGCCCCTGGGAACGATTTTTTCAGGGGTGCTGTGAGCAGATTTTTTTTCCTTTATTCAGTTGCTTATCTACATGTAGGAATTATGGCGCCCGAGGCAAACAATGAAGTTGCACCTCTACCTCCCCCCCCCCCCCCCCCACTTATCCATGTCATTGTACAAGCGAGGGAGCAAAGCGACCGAGCGGTAGATTTCTTTTTGCATTTCTCACCCAATTTTCCAAGGAAAATTTTCAATTGAGCTCTGCGTTCGAAGGGTAAAGATCCGAATTTTGAACATTGATAACGGTTTTTTAATCACTTCCTTCTCAAATGGGTGTGCACGTTAATGGAATCCATTAAGAAATAGTCAAGGAATTTAGAAATAAAGTTGACATTTATTTGAAGTGGTGAACCTTTGCAAAAGCGATTTTATACACCTAATCCTAAAAGTTAGGGCACACTATTTAACAAGATCGGATGATGAAACTTACGTGACAGCGAGCAAAGCAACGAGAACTATTCATCAATCATGAGCCCTTCAAAAACACTATAATTATCCTATACTGGAGAGCGAAATAACGAGATCCTGGAGCAACATTATGCGAGGAAGCAAAGCGACCGAGCTTCAGAAAAATTGTTCATTTCAAAATCTCCCCAAAAAGTATTTCTAATGCATTTACCCTGCGGAATGGGGGAGTACAATTTAGAATGATCCCAATTTTCCTCATTTTCTCCCTCTTTTTCTTTCCCTCTTTCGCGTTTTTAGCCCCCCTCCCAATTCAAGTGTTGCCCGGGGCATGCACTTGCCCCTTGCCCCTTAGATACATCACTGATATCATTACACATTGTATCGCCTAGTCCTTTGCAAAGCCAAAATTTCGGCGCGGCGGGGGGGGGGGGGGGGGGGGGGGATGCAGACCCTGAAATCAACGTTGCCTGCAAATATAACATTTATTGTTGTAAGTCATTCTGAAAACCAATGCACCAGGGTTAGCACGATTGAAATTAACTTTCATTTGCCGTGATTTTTTTATTTTTCTCATTTTTTGGCTGAAAAACTCACCCAAGTGAGAGTTTATGTATTCATTTTGTACAGGAACAACATTAAGGGCTCTAAATCTATTTAAATCAAATAAATCCGATTTTTTTTCAACGCTGCAATATATACAATTTGCATTAATTATTGTAGTTACGTGTGTGGAAGTAAGAAAGGAAATCCGTTTATAACGTTACAAAATGTGTTGTCATGCGAGAGTGCGAAGCAAGACTGTTTTTTTTTAGGTTCCAAACTTCAAAGGCTTTTTCTGTATTAATGCTCTCGGAGAAAAAAAAAAAAGAAATCCCCCTTTCCCCATAGTTACACGATATTGCGGGGTAGCAAAGCGACCGGGAGGTGATCATTTGTATTTTTAAGCCTTAAAAAGGCAATTTCTTTAGCCAATCACTTACAAAAAAAAAAAAAAAAAATCGCGAGCGAGCACTGCATCGACCGGTACTGTTTCGAGTTTTGGACATTGATAAACGCCCACTTCTTCCTCAGCGGGGTGCAGTTAACATAAATTCAGGATGTAGTTGAGGAATTTAGGTATGCAACATAAAGTTACAATTTTTTTTCAATGGTAAACCTTTGAAAATACTATCTTATACACTTATTCTATACTGTATTGGGGGCGCAATATAAAAAAAGAGATAAATAATAATAGAGAAAAAAAAAAACAATGAGAACAACATTTTTTTCTTCCATGTTGAACCTTTTTAAAATGTTGTTTATATAGCAATAGTGAAGAGTGAAAATCAAGCAATACATGAGAGGGAGCAAAGCGACCTACCTTTAAATTTTTTAGAAAATTCGATTTCTAATGCACTTTAACCCTGTGTATTAGGCGCGAATAATTCTTAAGAATAAGTTCTTCCCTTTCTCTTTTTTTGTGTTTTTGCGCCCTGCTTTAACTAGCGCCTGGAACAAGTTCCCCCATAGAAATCTGGGAGTGCTGCAACACCCCCTGCATCCTCAGCCTTCTAGGGGTGCTGCGCGCCCCCTCAAAAAAAAATCCGGGGGTGCTGCAGCACCCCCAGCACCCCAGCACCCCTGGCTTCCAGGGGCCTGAACACAGGTTTAGGCCCATGGAAATCGAAGTACATATGTTACCCGACTATAAAAGACCATACATCAGTGAAACAAACAAATAGCCAAACAAATCTTGTCTTCCCCCGTGAGAGATACTATTTTGAAATCATGATTTTATAGGGCATGTTACATGATTCATAGGGCGTAAAAATGATAATGAAATTTAGGGTCCTTGGTGGTTATAGTATCTGCATCAGTGCCAAAGTCGAAAATTGCGAGTCCCGCCTTAGGCCCACCCTGTTTTTTTAAATGATAAAGTTACTCAGTATCTTTTATGTTATTCGTTTACATCTATGTCTTAAAACAAACTTGCCAATACTACTTTACACTTCTCTATATACCTTTTTATAGCTTAGCCAATATGCTTAAAATTTTAGCCTGAATAAGAGATCAGGATATAAAGAAAGGGAGTGGGGGGTTGTTGAGGCACCTTGCCCCGAGTCAACATATGACTAACTGAAGTGAAAATCAAAGGATGTTATTACTTTGAACATGGTAAAATTTGGCAACATTTTTAAAAGTTTGCAGTAGTTATTTGAATAACGATACTGTGTTGCATATAAAGAGGCCTAATCATTGTATTTGTGTATTTCGTAAACAATTTTTAAAACGGGTGAATGATTATATAATTATAACCGCTCAGTACCGAAGATTGCAGATTCCGTTGAAAAAAATAAAGAGGCTTGAAGCTTCTTTTTGATAGATTTTTCATTAAAATATATCTATCCTACATCACAAGAATCAGATATCATATCAGAAAACAAGAGATCTGTATTACTTACAGATTGATCCTGACGAATAAAAATGTAATATGGAAATCAATCATGCTAACAAAAACGAATGTGTATCTAGGGTGCCCTTTTTATTTCTGAAAAATGCTCCCCTTCTCCCTGATAAGTGCCCTTTTTGCTACTAAAAGTGCCCCTTTCTTTCTAATACGTGCCCTTTCCCCTTCTGATAAGTGCCCCTTTCCACCTCTGATAAGCACCCTTTCCTCTTCCTCTTCTCCCACTGTTTCTTACAAAAAGAGCCATAAGTATAGCTTCAAAGAATCGGTGCGGCTTTAATTAACAGGTTACTACAACAATGTAAGGCAGTGGAGCTGGAGGCAAGAAGGGCATAATGCCTACCCCCCCCCCCCCACAAGCGAAAGATTTCTCACTCCTCTCGCTCGAAGTGCCCACAATTTACACCAAGTAAGGGCAATATTTTCTGAAAATTTCCCCAAAATTCGCTCGCCACGCTCGCTATGCTCGCTAGGTTTTATAATACATAATGAAATAAAGCAATGACAAGCATACCCCATAAATTATGTTTATATCGATGTAATCCTAAAGAAAAACGACAGGGTCATTGTAAGAATTAAAAGATCATTCGACATCCCCCCCCCCCCAATTGATTAGCTGTTGTCATTTTCAACAAATATCTTTAAATAATGCACAAACCAAGGACTTCAGGGTTAGAAAAAAAGTCTGAAAATTTTTGCACGCTAGCTTCGCTCGCTTACACATGGATCATTACATGGGCCGCGGAGTATACACGATAAAAAAAATCTCGGAAAGAAAAGGGTCGAAAATTGTTATTATTGAGTGAAATCACATCAGCCCCCCCCCCCTCTTTCAAAAACGCACCGCGGCCCCTGCATTAGACCATCACACACAATATTACTGCTAATAGGGGAAGCTGAAACAGTGTCCAGAACCACAATAAAAAGGAAGAAGATGATACTTGATAACTGCATTAATCATGTTAATTAGACTGTCGGGTAATACCAATGTCACAAAATTCTCCTTTGTAGGTGCCCCTTTTTTGCTGGTGCCCCCCCCCCCACTTTGAAAGTCGCTCCGCCGCCCCTGCCTGCTTCATGTAGCCATGGAGAAGCTGGTAATTGAGAGGCGTTTAAAAAAAATCATGAAGGGTACTATATACCTTCAGTGCCCCCCCCCCCCCCATCCACGACGGCCCTGCCAATAAGGGAAGGAAAATTCCATCCCAAATAGGCTTTGACGTCGGCTCTCTCCATGCCCCCCCCCCAACCTCTCCCTACACCTCCCCCTCCCCACTTCGATCTTGCTATTAGTGACTGCTCTAACAAGCTGCCAGATACTCCTCTAACCTACCTCTGACCGATTGTGTTCCAACTTGAACCAAGACTATGTACATTGCCCTCGCAAGCGCAAAGCTTATACATATTCATTTCTATGACGTCAAATTGAAAGGTAACTGCGAGTTGTAGGAACTATCCTTTACCGAGAAGGTATTTTGGAGTAATTAAAAACACACCCCAAAATACTTTAAATTTTTTTTTTTTTTGATTTAGCAGAATTTTGCACTGCTCCCTAGCATAACTTCCATTTTTAATGCTGGTCACATTGTCTAATGATCGCGGAATTTACTCACTTCAGAAATTAACGCATATCAAATCCTATTACGGCCATAGATTACAGCTTAAGGACCCCATTTAGTCGCGAGTGCGTGCAGGACACGCATGGGCGTACAAGTATTAAATGTTTATACTGTACATATAGCACAGAGTGAACAAATAAGCCAGGTTTTGCCATTGCTTGTGGTCTGAAAGATATTTATTTAAAGCTAAAACGCAAACGCGTTTTGACCAATTAATAAACATCTCATTCTTATATCATGGGAAAGCTAAGAAGAAACTTAGAAATGACTCAATGGAACTAAGCTGTTCGATATCAGAGAGAGAAATTATATCGAGTTGAAGTCGTCCGTACAAAAAAGTGGGAATTTAAAGTACAGTTTCATTCTTTTTGTGATCAAAAAGGGCTCTGTTTGACCCCAAAACGCGAATGCAATTGACATTTTTTGCATTAATTCCAAATATAAAGTGTAAATAACATGATATCATCCGCACCATATCAGTGGAACTAAGGATGAGAGTGTGAACTTTTTTCACAAATGACAAAATTGTTTACAAAATGTAATATTTCCAGTGATATTTCCATACGCGCGCGCAGGAAGCACCCGCGGACTTAGTTTCACAAAGAATTCGATATGGGCCGCTAGAACATTTTGAATGGGGGGGGGGGGGGGGGGGGGGGGGGGGGGGGGGGGGGGGGGGGGGGGGGGGGGGGGGGGGGGGGGGGGGGGG